>VMDO01026742.1:0-13511 GCA_007922755.1 Pedetes capensis
TTTTTGATACTTTAATACATTGAGTCTGTTATATGTCAACCAATTTTTCAATTCTATGTTTTCATAAGAAATTATGTATTTTCCACTTGGAGCCTTTTTCTTGTTTTGCATTTCATTTTTTTTTATTTGTAGTTCTTTATTTTTGAGATATTCTTTCTTTTCTAATATACTCCAAAACATGAATAGTGAATAATCAACCATAAAATGACAAAATATTACTTTATCTTCAGGGAAGATGGACACAATTTTCCTTGTTTTGGATATATCAAATAAATTAGGATAAGGGAAAATACATATTAGATAAGTAAGGAAAATATTTATGACCTTGCTTGTCTCCTTGTGCTTGTGTGGCAGGGCACAGTTTAGAGTTCAAGTCCAAGGCTTTACAATTTCTTTCTTAAAATATGAGAAACTTAATCAATGTGTCAGTGTGGTGGAAAACTTAACATTAACATTGATAATTTAGTATATAGTGATTCAAGAATTTAAAGTATCAAAAAGGATAATTTAAATATTTTCTCCTTTTTTGGATTGATAATTTCACAGCCTTCTTTTCATTTTTGTTTATATTACCAATTTATGCTTCAAATATTTGACATTTCCTGTTAGTTTTTATTATATTCAATAACATATTTATGTACATATTATTTATAAATATTTTGGAATGTTAAACCTACAAAAGTATAATTAAAATGATAATTTTGACTAGAGGTCTTAAAGTGACAAATTGGGACCACTTGCCTCCTCACTCAATGTTCTGTAGAAACTACTGAAAGTATACATACACACAGGCATATGGGTAAATGACAAAGGACTCATCTTGAAAGACAGAAGCAGATGGCTCTGAATGGTTAACAGTAAAGTCATTCTAATCAAATCAAGATTGCTATATAAGAGAAAATGTCATTGGAAATATATTAATTAATAGTCATTGTTTACTCTGTATGTGTGTGTGTTTGTGTTTGTGTGTCCATGATAAAAGCAGCATATGCATGGTCCTAGTAATGCTAATTTGTTGAGGTTGTGTTTGCATATGTGTTGTTGTGGTTGTTATATGCTCCCAAGGCAAGTCTGACTCATAGCATTCCAATGTACAACAGAACAAAACGCTCCCTGACTCTGTGCCAGGCACATTATTTTTTTGTTTAAGTACGTTGTTGCAACCACAGTGTCAATCCATCTAGTTGAGGGTTTTCCTTTTTTTCATTGACCTGCTACTCTCCCAAATACGATGTCCTTCTCCAGGGATTGGTCCTTCCTGACTACATGTCCAAAATATGTCAGATGCTTTCTAGCCATCCTTGCTTCCAAGGAGCACTCTGGTTGCAGTTTTTCTAGAACAGATCTATATATAATATATGTGTGTGACTATGAAAACAACTGAAGTGATGATTAAGAGCCTGGTCCCCAAATGGTAATAACTGGCTTTCTTATAGTGGAAGGATTCTAGATTTACTTTCTTCCCTGTAATATAAATATTTAACTATTTACATTGAGCATGCATAATTAATTGATAATGAGAATAATCAAGATCTGTGTGATAAAATGAAAGTAAAATAGATGAGAGCTGTAGGAAAATTCAGGGAGAAACACATGTGCGCATGTGTGTGCGCACGCGCGCACACACACACACACACACACACACACACACACACACACACACAGAGCTCTCCCAAAATAGGCAACTGTTGTTCTTTGCAACAACTTTTGAAAATTTGGAATCAAGAGCAATAGCCAACAGATGTACATCATGCAGCCATTATCAGAGTAACTAATCAACAACATATGGAAAAACTAGGTATGTCTGGCCTCCTATTCTTATTTGGTTGTCCTGAGTAGTAGTCATATTTGTGTTCAGGAAAGTATCCAATAGAGTCAAAATTCAAGATCTTATCACAAATATTTTCAGTGTAAGTGCTGGTGCTGAAGTAAATCAGATACCAGTCCTATAAAATTCCAGTCCCTTTTGGTAGGCAGTTGAGGAGAAAGGGAAAAAATCAGAATCTGATTCAGGAATGACCAGCTCACTTTTCGTAGGATGTCCAGTGATATAAATGAGAAATCCCAGATAAATCCAGATGAGTTGATCACTTTTGTTGATTTTTATGATAGCCTTAGGCTGCACATTAAAAAGTTAGCTTTCTGGAGACAAGATGATAGCTTAGGAAACTCTCCAAGTGGGCAGTGGGACAAGAGATGTATAAAAATTTCCTAGGTAATCACAGTCATCAGCAGAAATAAAGGGCTCTTACGTCAGAGGGGAATATAACATCTGAGGCCTGTTGCTTATCCTGTATGTCTTCAACAATTATCAGAGGCAGGCTGATGACTAGGATCTGAATTTTCCATCAGGCAAAAAGTGATATTTATTTGACACTAATATTCTACATTATCTTAATATAGGAGGATGTTGGTAGGAAGAGAGGTATGAAATTTTTACAATTTTTGATTGGAGGTTTAAAATAGAGATGTATTGAAGACATTGATTTAATAATATGTTTAAATATAAGGCTTAAACATGAAAGCAACAGTTATAATATTCATATGGGCTATATAACTTTAAAAACTGGTCAGAGAGATGGTACAAGATTCTATAAAAATGTTTTCTTATTTGTTTTCAACTTCTCCTTCCTTGTTGGTTTAAATATACTTTGTTTCTATATTTGATTAGTATCTAGAATTTGGGTAGCCTGATATGGACAATTTCAGGTGAGGTTAAAACATACTCATGCTTTTGCTTTCATATAGTAAATATATGGCCTTTGCCCAGTATATTTAGTGGCAATAGTTTTGCAATTTTCTGTCTTTTGTTGATAATTTCACTATTTAAAAAGCCTCCCAAGCATAGTGGTGGAGTGGTGTTTCAGTATTCCTAACCACAAAAAGAGAAAATGGACGCGTTAGATAAGCTTCATCCAATTATGCATTATACTGCTACTGGTCATGAGTTTAACGTTAATGAATTGGCAATATGTGTCAAATAAGTATCTTTAAACAGAAACACCTAGCAAACAAGATTATGCTATGTGTCCAACTGATAAAATTGCTGTGACAAGGGACTTGAAGGTACTTTAAAAAAACTTCATAAAAATTAAATTTAGAAGATTTTATTGGGCAATGAATGAATCATGAATCAGGTAACACTGAGATACAGGAGAGGTTCAGAGATGTCCACTCAGCAACAAGGGGAGATGGTATTTATAGAATAAAAATGAAGTATGGTATAGAAAAAATTAATCAAACTTAGTGTTTGCCTTATTTGAAAAAGGTGTGGTGAGACATTTGTCTTTATGTCACGTGATCTCATCAGTTGAAAACCTATGATTGGCTGAGATTAATTTATTACAGAAATTTAGTCTTAGACTGCACTTTATTTTTTACATACTATACTAGGTAATAGTTTACTACTTAGAAACTCAAAGGACAGGCTGCCACAAGCCAAATTTAGTTTAATAGTACTTAATCTTGTATTTCCCATAAGATCAACAATTCAGCATTAACTAATTGAGTGTTTGTGGTAATTTTATCAAACGTAACTAAATTCCATGAGTAATAAGAATGGACTGTACATGTATCTATGGATATATAATAAATAAAGAAGCAATACATACTATTTTCACAAACTAATGGAATAGTCACACAACTAAAATGTCATACAGTAAGTCAGAAAAATGTTTTGTATATTTTAAAAATTAGAAATCATGTGTCTTACAACTTGGTACTACACCACAAAATGAGAAATTACTAATCAAAGGAATTACTTAATTTCCTGAAAATGTAGTAATCAGTTCTTAACATTAGAAACAACCTCCAGTATTCATCTGCCTAGCAATGGTAGACTTCTTGGAAGATATGTGTTCCCCAGCCAAAACTTACTCCCTCACTCTTCCAAGACACAGGGTGAGAAAGAAGTTTCCAATGGAAACAATTTACATAGGTGCAATTCTGTCCACTTTGATGACAAGTCTTTATTTAATGCAGTATCATTACATTAAAAATAGCTTTTGGTGTTAAGTATTCAAATCCAAATGTTAATTCACATATTTTTCCAAAAATACCATCCAAATTTGAATCAAAAGTTATCTCCTTTTCCTAATGATAAAGGAAAACTATGTTGATTTTTAGAATGATAGCCCCAATTCCCTCCACTCCTAGTCATTAAAGTTCCAGGAAATCCTATCATTCAGTATTTGTCTATATACAAGGTGGCCAATTTCCATGGGCAGTTGGTAGGTTTATGTAAAGTCCAAGAGCAGGATGATATAACCTTACATTTTTAACAAAATAATTATATGTTCATTGGTTTCTAGTTCTTGCAACAGTTTCTGGAACAATGTAGACACTCAGCAACTATTAGACATTGGGAACACAAATGTTGCTGTCGTTAAGTGCTGTTGAATCTGGTCTGACTTATAGTGACCCTCATAGGGATCTCAATGGCTGATTATTTCAGGATTGCTTTGGGAGCAGATTGCCATGTCCTTCTCTCAGTTTTTGTTGTGCTGGGGATTGAACCAAGGGCCTCAGAGAGTGCAGAGCCCCACTCTACCAGCTGATCTAAACCTCAGCTCCCTGGGGAAGCCAAATAGATTTATTACTTCCATCATCTTCCAAATCCCCCAAAATATGAGATTAAAGTCTATTCGTAAAACAGCAGGAAATAGCATCCCTTGTTTTGAAGCTGAAATTCAATTATAACATGAAATTTAAATGGACCTTAGTTCACAAATAAATACATGTGCACATATATTCATAGAATGTGTATGTGTGTGCATATGTGAGTTTATCTTGCAAGGAAAATCTCATAGGTGACCAGCATTGAGTAAATTCTTAGCTTAACAGAGGGAGCCACTTGATGAGGTCAATTAGTTGCTATACTATTATTATTAAAATTAACTGAAGCCAGGCATTCTGATGCACATCTATAGTCCTAGTGACTTGGGAGGCAGAGGCAGAAGGATTGCAAGTTTGGGGCCAGAGCCAGACTACACAACTTTGTGCTTTCTTGTCTCAAAATAAAAAATGAAAAATCGTCTGGGGGTGCAGCCTAGAGCACTTCTAAAGTATATGTGAGGCCTTGGGTTTAACTCCCAATTACTCCAATTAAAAACAATAAATAAATAAAAATAAACATAAAATTAACTAACAAGAATTTTCAATAGATGCTCTGAGAATCCTGTTATGGCAGCTATAAGCACTGATAATGCCTCCTGGACATTGCTGTTGCCACATTTGTACTTCACCAACCATAAGGCTCTCACAGTATCAGATGTTTGCTGCCTTGACTCATTTTGTTGTAGCAGGACTGTTGATATTTCACACTACAACACTAACTGTACTTCAAGGGCAACCTATTTGAGCAAAGGGCACTGTAAATCTTCATGGAATATGACAGATGGGCAATGGTCCAATGCTATTTATGTGAATGATCATTTCAGATTTTAAAAATGCTCTTTTTAGCCACTTCCTCATGATTCATGAACCTTCACACTAGTGCTCTAATTCCTGGGCCTTTGATGTCATTGAGTTATGAACCTTGCGGCCAAATCTTGTGTTTGTGTGACAAGACCTATATGGATACATTTTTCAAGATTTTTTAGATGAAGAGGCAAAAGCTTTCTTCTACCCCAAATTGCTTCACATTACAAGCAAAATGAACCATTACGGACATATGTTACAGAAAATATAATTTTCTAGAGATACCAGTCACTTGATCTAGACATTCTTTTACATGAATTTCCACTGAAAATTGAGTTTGGTCTTGTAGGGAATTATTCAACCCTCATCTTGCCCCCTGATTGGTAATGAAGTATGTCCCCTTGACTACCAAACGAGTGACAATTGGTTTCACTCTTTATTTGAATGTCACTCCTAAATTGGTTGCACCTAACCCTTCATGCCCCCACCTGATTGTTGTCTTGAGACAGTTAAGGCAGTTATTTACCCAAGCACTATATAAACAAAGCTCGCTCTACATGTGAGAAGCAGGTTGGGGAGGTGGTGATGTTAGGAGCTGGGGATGTTTGTTGCTGCTGCTGCTGCTGCTAATGCTGAGAGCTATGTTGCTGATGGAGAGCTGTGGCTACTGATGGTAATGCTGAAAGCCATGTGGCTGGAGAGAGCTGGTGGTGGTGATGCCATGGTGGCTGGTGGTGATGGGCTGCTGATGGTGATGCTGCTGGCTGCTAGCATCATGCTGGGAACTCTCTCCATCTGACCACCAATGAAGAAAGGACTCTCTCTCTGGATGTGACCAGCAACACAGAAGCATCTCTCCTTGTGGCCACTGAGACCAGGACAACTAGACAGCACTCTCAAGGACTACAAGCAAGCTGAGGACAGTCCCCTTGCCCAGTGCCTAAAGACAAATGCGGAGGACAATCTCTGGTCCCAGTACTGCAGGCAGAAGAGCCACAGCTGTCCCCAAGGTAGCAGAAAGAACTGCTAACACTCAGTCTGTAACACTTCTTTGGGTTCTTCCCTGCCCTTCTCAGGGCAGAGAGGCTTTTTCCTTTCTCCTGCTTGCCCCACAAGTCTGCAAAAAAAAAAAAAAATGTAGATTGTGAGTCATAGTAGGGACTGGAAACTTAAATTCTTCTCTTGTCATTGGAACCAACACACTATAAACCTTGCCACCCATTTTCCCCTTTATCTATCTCTGGAATTTTGTGCATGAGCATACTTTTCAGTTTTCCAAACCCCAACCAATAATATACACTACCACCAGATTTACCATTATGAAATACAATTACTATTGTGTCTGTTAACAGAAGTCAATGGTTCCCAACTGCCTACCGAAAGCTGTCAAAATATTTTTATTTGGCTTGTGAAGGCCAAAACAAGCATAGCCTTGACCTACACTTTTTGCCTTATTTTTCTACTTGTCAATCATTCAACTTATACTCAAAGACAAAAACACGAATGAATATTTTTAATGTGCTGTTATCTTTACCTACTTACCTGAAAGTACAGTACAGTGAATCAGTACTTAAACTAGTCTAATTTGCAAAGTTGTAAAATCAGCCATCATATGTGCAAATTATCACATATAATATAATCAGTCTTCATTAAGACACCACTTATTTTTCCCTGTTCAGAATATAGGCTTTTAAAGTAGATGCACCTGGGTTAAGACAGAGATTCTGTCATTTCTCAACTATGTGCCTTCAAGAAAATCACTCAACTTCTTTGAGTCTCTGTTAAATGAACCAACAGTAGTACATATCATAGGGTGCTTCCATAGATAATGCATTTGAAGTATTCCATAATACATAAAAGCTATTATTTACTAAACACTACTATCAATATGGGCCTGCAGCCATAGACCTGTGGTATCCCATCCCGTCATGTCTTGGAAGCTAAGCAGGGTTGGGTCTGGTTAGTACTTGGATGAGAGACCACCTGGGAACACCAGATACTGTAGGCTTGGGAGAAGGACCTGGCAACCAACTACCAAAAATCAACCCGCCATTGAAAACCCTATGAATATCAGAGAAGCACTGACAATAGTGTTTCGCCTGTTGTACATAGGGTTGCTATGAGTTGGACACCGACTTGATGGCACCTAACAACAACAGCAACATCTGTGTACTGGTCCTACCAAGTCCAATTTAGCTATTTCCTTTACAATCTGGTAGACATACATCAGAATGGCTAAAACTTATTTTTAAATTGTAATAGAAAATGCTAGTGTAGACATAGAACAAACAGAAATTTTCATGTTTCTGGAGAGAATTTTGAAAAAATTATTTTGACCTTGCCTACTCTTGTTGAATATATGCATAATTTATGATGTAGCAGTTATACTCAGCAGACATATGAACACAGGTACACACAAAGACTGTAAAAGACTATTTATAACAACATTACTTGTAACAGCCCCACACTGGAAATACTTAAATGCTCATTTGCATAGTGTCGGTTAATAACCTGATATGATATGGAAGACAGCACTACATGATAATTTAATGGATTAATTTCACAAACATAAGCCATAGAATTTAGGCACAAGTGCATACTACATGACTTCATCTATGCAAAGGTAAAACACAGGAAAAATATTCTATAGTTATCACAAATACATAAGTGGGGAAAATATTTAAAATAAAAAATAAGAGACTGATAGAAGTTAGGAGAGTGATTGCCTTTGGTGCAGTAGGAAAGGATTTATGATTGAGAAGAAATGCATGGAATATTGGTGGGTTGTTGGCAAAGTTATATTTTTTAGACTGAGTGGTGGTTAAATGAGCATTTGCTTTATACCAATTCATTGAGCTGTGCATTTATGTATTGATGAACCTTTCTGTGTATTTCAAAATAAAAATTCACATAATGAAGAAAGACACAGGTTGTCAGAATAAGCCATAACATGAATGAATAAGAATAAATTTGAAAATAACCAACATCTAAATATGTCCTGAACACATGCAAATTTATAAGTATAAAAATGATTCAGAGTTAAATGAAAAAAATTACTGGAGATTACTTACTAAAATGAAGATCTGCTGGATGTGGTAGCATATTTGTAATCTCAGCACTGAAGAGACTGGGTCAGGAGGATTTTCAGTTGTAGACCAGCCTGGACTACATAGTGAGACTGTCTCAAAACAACAACAACAATAATAAAGATCAGACTGATAATAATAAAGATCATGCTTCTCTGTTTTAGCACTGAATAATTGACAGTGATGGAATAAATTCTTTGAGCTCCAGAAGGCATTTACTTTTAGTACTGAGGAATTGAGCCCAGGGCCTCACATTTTGCAAGTTCTCTACCACTGACTTGTACCCTCACCCCATTTTTAATTTTATATCTTGAGAGTATGTCTCACTAAGTTAGGCAGGCTGCCTCTGGTCTCAAACTTGTGATCCTCCTGCTTCTGCCTCTTGAGTCACTGGGATTACATGAGTGTGCCACTGCACCTGGTGGCAAATAATTTCTTATGTTTTGGATTCTAATATAAGACAAAAGCTTTCAATTAAATGTTTGAATAAAAAAAGCACTTTAAGGCACATAAGGACTCAAAATTTATGATTTATATAATCTGTGTGCATATGTGCTTGTTCCTTGAGGACTTATTAGAAAGTAATATAAAAGACATGAAAGAACACAGAGTACAATATGGACAACCAAGATAGACTGGTAAGAAGCAAAAAAATTAAAGGCAAATTAAGAGATATTCCTTTGAACCTGGATACTTAAACAGTTTCCTTTCAGAATATGGGCTCAGTAACATAAGGATGCTTTCTATGGTTCTGCCAGCATTTATTTTTGAGGTAACTATATTTCCATAATCATAATTTTTGTTATTGTTGTTAAGTGCCATTGTGTGGGGACTGATTCATAGCTATCCTATGTCTAACAGAAAGAAACACTCCTCAACACTGTGCCATGGCTAACACGATGTCAGTGCTCTTCTGCAACTCACAGTGTTGTCAATGGCAGATTGTTTTGGGGACTTTTTTGGAGTGACTTGACAAGTCCTTCCCCTGTTTTTGTGGTGCTGGTGATCGAACCCTGGGCCTCAGAGTGCCCAAAGCAAGCATCCTACAAAGTGTGCTAACCCCCAGCGCCAACATAATCATAATATTGAGGTTTCAATTTTTAATTTTTAAAGAATTAACCTAGAAACAAAGCACTGAAAACTTCACCATAAGTACCAAATCAATTGTACATCATGCAAACCTCATCAGAGATAAAATAGTAACTCACCAAAGTCACCCGGAGGATAGAAGGTAGGAAGGAACAATGGTGTAAACCTTTCCTGCTCCGCCCACATGCTTTTTACCTCTTTAGCATTATACAGTTGACATTTCCTAAATCAAGCAACAACAAAAGAGATATCATCTAAAGTTAGAATGATAACTGCTATTGCTGGGGAATAGATCTGGGCCATCAGAAAGCCAGTGGCAATACCTCACGCCTTATGACATCCACTTGAAGGAATTCAGACAAGACAGTATGAAGCAGAATATTGATAAGGTTTATTGTAAAGAGGTAGATCATCCTTAAGGAATAATTACTGGTGAACTAAGGCACCTGGAAAAGCTTGGACAAACTTGCAAAAAACCTCCCGTAACCTCATTTCTTTGGGGAAATTGACCTAAAAATAGGACACTTCTCCAAGCAAAGAAAAAGACAGAGAGACCAGAAGAAAACTTAAGCATGCTTTTGAGAAGAAGGAAAAAAAAAAAAAAAAACACAAAACCTTGGATAGGCAGAGAAGGCAGATGCACTGAGTTCAGAAATGGGGGTGTGTCAACCTCTGTCCTCTCTCCAGTTTTGTTGCAATCAGAGTAAAGCAGTGGTTTGCCAAGGGTGACAATGAGCCCTGTGCACCATACTCAAGTTCTACTCTTCTTGGACAGGCAGAGAAAAATCCTCCTGTTGCTTAGTAATGTTTTGTGGTTTGGGGCATATTGAGCCTGGAGTCTTTGTTTTGTAAAATGGACCAATGGAATTTTTGGTATATTTCAAAAGAATACATCCATAGGTGGATACTTTGGAATTGTCTGCTTTTGCTTATAACCTCAGGACTTGTACAGATATTATTGTCAATTAGGATTTGGGGTCCATTAGAATAATGTCTTTCCGATGTTCTAGGAGCTCCATTCCACAGGATGTACCTGGAGGTCCATTTCAGGTCAGGTCAGGACTGAAAGCAGGAACCATTTTTAATCCCCTTGTCTTCCATTGACCTGCGAATAATTAACTAACTGTCTAACATTCAGAAAACCTAAAAGACAGAATCTGGCAAAAATTCTTATATCGCTGAGTGGGATTATGATGTGAAGTGGAAGAAAAAAATCCTTAATATTAGAGCCTTATTACTCAATGGCACCTAACAACAACAACATTCTCTCCTTTAACTCCTTCTTCCCTCCCCCTTTCTATGGTAGGAATTGAATCCAACACCTTGCACATACCATTCTAAGCACACATACTACCACCGAGCTATACTCACAGCCCTGAGTTTTAGTTTTCTAAATACATACTGATATTTAACTTTAAGATTGGATTTCCAATGAAATTAGTGAAACTTTCATACAAATTGAAATATATTTCAGGATTTGGAAAAATTTCATCCATGGGCCAAATCCTACTCTCATCATTATAAATACTCTGTGAACACAGGTACACTCAATCACTTACTCATTGTATATTGCTGTTTTCACATTACAATAGCAGCATATGTGGTCTCTTAGACTGCAGAATAAAAAATATTTATTATCTTGCTTGTTTTGGAAAACGTTAATCCTCGTTATATTCTTACAATGAAATGCTAAGCAGCCATTGGTGCAGGTATGGAAATATGTCTATGATGTATTGCTAAATGAAAATTTCTGAGAATTGTGACTATCATAATCATTGTTAATATATCTGTGGCTCTATTTGCATATTATTTAAAAAAGCTAGGAAATGTGCATACCAAATTTTTTATATTGGCACAAGGGCTAATGAGAACGCATAGTTTCCTTCTACAATTCTGCATTGTCTCTTTTTAAATGACCATATGCTTCTTTGGTGAATTTTATGAGTAAATATAATATGACACTAAATTGTCATATAATATGTAAATATAATATGGCACTAAGCACATAATTTCTCATAGTACTTAGCTGAAAATTCAGCCTGCATAATGTAGCTTACAAAGCCTTTTTCTGCTTCTTCAGCTTCATTTCATACCACTGGAAACACTTTCTCCCTTCTCAAAGTCACACAGTCTATGTTTCAGTTGCTCAAATGTTTCAAGTTCTGTCTTGTTTCCCAGATTTTGTACAATCCTTGTAGCCTCCTATATCTACTTTTCTTTCTCACTTCTTCAAGGAAATTTCCCCAAACCATCAACTTAAGTTAAGAAACCTGTTTTGTTTTGTCATTGTAATTATAATTTTCCTGTAGTGTATCTACGACAGGTTTTATCACCCAGCTTACAAATTTATGTGTTTAATATCTGTCTCTCTGGATCTTACTCTTTAGTATACCATTATGGTCCATTGTGCCTGATTTAAGTTTTGGCGTTTAATTTTTGAACAATTTATAAGTATACATAAGGATTGATACTGCCTGACTTTAACTAATTCTTAGAAGTCTTCCAAAAAATAAACAGAAATGTTCCATTTAAAAAAAATAATACTCATTGTATCTTGGAATTACCTGTATATCCACTGGCCCTTTGAATCAATCTAAGACATCATTATTGTATGGTCACAGGTTAACTTATTTTTCTAATATCTTGAAAGACCTGTTTTATCTTCCCATAAATTACTTCATCATTATTCATGAGTTCTTGTTAATATTTCCAAATATTAGCCTGGTGCAGTGGTACATGACTATAATCCCAGAGAATCAGGAGGCTGAGGCAGGAGGATTGCAAGTTCGAGACCAGATGCAGTCTGCATAATTTAGCGAAACCCTGTCTAAAAAAGAAAAAAAAAAACTGGCAGTGCAGCTCAGTGGTACAGCACTTGCAAAGCATGCTGGTATGGGGCCCTGGGTTCAACCCTCAGTACTGTTATTTTTTTTTTCCAAATAGTATGTGGTGCTGGAGACTGAACCTAGGGCCTTGTACATGCTAGGCAAGATGTGTTCTGCTGAGCTCCATCTCCAGCCCTCCTACCTATCTTTAATAAGACTAAACAGTATGAAAATAGGATACTGATGTAATTGCCAAGGAAATGATGCAGTGGTGAATTAAATGGTCAGCCCTCAGATTTTCTAATGCACTGTTCAAACTATTGAATCATCTTGCAATAAAGTATAAAAGAATACCAGATGAAATGTCTTTGCAGTATGATTTTAGCATCCGTTGATCAGAACTGAGAATTCATATTTTTAATCTATAATGGCAAAGAAAAGAAAATTAACAGAGGAAAATATTTCACAATAATTAAACAAACCAGAAGACGAATGACAAGCAACACCTGTCAATATGTTAGATGCTAATGATGATTGTGAAATTGATAATGCAAGAAGAGAAATCTGAGATTATATTAATTTTCAGATAGTCTTTGCCAAAGTGAATTTTATCAAATGCAAGAATTCATGAATAAACATCACATTTCTAAGGACAAAAAGGAAGTACATTGTTTTCCAGTCAGGTTTTCAATAGGAAGGACTTCACCACCCCATACTTTGTATGAGATCCTGATCTATAACATTTTGCTAAGAGGATATAGGGTGGTATTTCAGGATTCTTAATGATTGTGTTCCAAAGTGTAATTTTGACAAAGAAGGTAACAATGTTTAAATTCTTATTAAATTTTATAAAAAATTCAACTTTCACTCTTCCTTTGTTCTTCTGTAATTTTTTTGTAAAATGACTTTGAAATATAAGAAACAATATAAAAAGGATCCATTGTGCCCAGATGGCAAATGTTGAGGACCAGATTTCCTGTTATTCTGAGGATCAGATTAAGTCCCATAAGATCATAAAACCTGTTTGTTTTGTTGACTCCTGAATTTATGCCACCTAAAACTTGATAACTATTAAGTGTCTACTATATACTGG
>VMDO01026742.1:13611-26365 GCA_007922755.1 Pedetes capensis
CCCCAGGGCTCATCTCACTCACTCAAAACAGCCCCTCCCATCGAGTGAGCAAAGATGGCCCCCGGCCAGCTTGACCAGCCTCAACCACCATAATTTTGATTGGCTCCCCTCACCACTGTGCAGGTAATAACTGTCTCCACCTGGCAGTTATGTCCGTTTGCCCCCTGTACCTGCCAGCTGTGTGCCCCGATTGGCTGAATCCCACCATGTGACCCTTCCAGGACCCTATAAAAGCAGGGCTCCTGGACCCCATCTTCACCCTACTGAACCTGACTCCTTTGATCCTGACCTCTCCGACCATCTCCTGAACCTCATCACCTGGACCAGCGCTCCCTACTCCAGCAAGACCATCTAGCAAGCCGGCGAGATCAAGCCCAGGGGCCCCGAAGAGCCGAAGGCATCTAGCAAGCCACGAAAAGCCTCCCAACTCCTCCCATCATTGGGAAGGAGGAGGGTAAAGAAGGTGAGCCGCGAGAGTCAAGACCATCGGACCTCAACTGAACACCAGCGGCTGTGGCTATGCCTTTAAGGC
The DNA here is from genome assembly GCA_007922755.1 of Pedetes capensis. Classification (NCBI taxonomy): domain Eukaryota; kingdom Metazoa; phylum Chordata; class Mammalia; order Rodentia; family Pedetidae; genus Pedetes; species Pedetes capensis. Next base: position 14,144 of record VMDO01026742.1, read on the forward strand.
TGAGCTGTACCACCACTTAGCCTGCAGCATTCTATGCTGCAGGCATAGAGCCAGCACTTAAAGGGGTAGAGCCTTGCTCTATAGGGGCTGCCTGCTCCTTGCTCTCCATAAGGGGAGCACCCCAATAAACCTTCCCTGTTCTTTTCCAACCATCTGAAGGTCTCCCGAGGTCCTTCTTTCCCGACATCAACCACGTGTTTATGTTGAGGGTTTGGCCCTAACTTTAGCCGGGCTAGAGCCAAAACCCCGACACTGGGGGCTAGTATAAATTCCTTACATGCATTAAATCACTTATTCCTCAAAATAGCACAATGTCTATCTAATACAATTACCCCATTTTAAAGGAACAGGAACTTATCCATGCTGAAGACAAATCACTTGCTAAGGTTACACAAAACCTGCAGCTGTAGCCCTGTGGCATCCAATCCTGTCAGATCTTGGAAGCTAAGCAGGATCAGGCCTGGTTACTACCTGGATGGGAGACCACCTGGGAACACCAGAAGCTGTAGGCTTGGGAGAAGGACCTGGAAACCCCCTCCCAAAAATCAATCTGCCATTGAAAACCCTATGAACAGCAGAGAAGCACTGGCAATAGTGTTTCCCCTGTTGTACAGAGGGTCGCTATGAGTCGGATACCAACTCGACGGCACCTAACAACAACAACAACAAGGTTACACAGTATGTAGAAAAGCAGGATTCTAAACCAGGTGATCAAATTTCCAAGTTTTCAGCTTTATCCAACATACTGCATTTCTGACACAGTGCCTGTATTATAGAACATGTCCAGCAAATATTTGTTGAAAGGAAACAAGGCTTGCACCATGGCTAAAGCAATAAGCAATAGCTCTAAGATGAGAGGAGCACTACTGAAGACTAAATGAACTGTCAAAATTGATTTATTTGAAACACTTATGGACAGCCTTGAGCTTTGGTTAGTTCCAGTGAAATCAAAGTTCCACATTGGCATTTGCATCAAAGTATGTGTTATCATTATGCATTTTTGTTCACTGATTTAATGTTTTGCTATACTTAAAAATCTTTTTCTGATATTCACTTATTTTGCTTTATCATTTATCCATTAAATGAATACTGGTCTAGTACCTACTCTGTATTGACCATTGTGCTAAGTACTGAAAATACAGCCGTGAGAAACAAAGAGTAGTTAGGGGCCTTACCAGTCTAGGAGATTTTCTTTTAAAGGTGCATGTTCTTTTAAAGTTCCATTTAAAATATTAATTGAATATGGTTCCTCTGCCTAAAAATGGAACAATGCACAACTTAATTACCATTATCTATTTTTGACAAATGGAGAGATTTTTCTTGTGCTCTGCTTACAAGGTTTTCTATATTAAAATCTTAGAGCCATATTGATCAATTCATAGATGTTAACCACGTGTAATTTGTATTTAAAAACTTCAAATTAAATAGCATTAAAAATTACAGGCTGGTGGGTGCGATGGCGTACGCCTGTAATCCCATTGGCTCAGGAGGAGGAGGCAGGAGGATCGCAAGTTTGAGACCAGAGGCAGTCTGCACAACTTAGCAAGACCCTGTCTCAAAAAGTAAAACCTGGGCCGGTGGTGCAGCTTAGTGATCCAGCACTTGCAAAGCATGCAAGCGTGAGGCCTTGGGTTCAACCCCCAGTACCAAAAATAAATGAATAAATAAAACAATAAAACAATAAAACAATAAAAAAATAAATAAATAACTGGCTGGGATTTAGCCCAGTTGGTAGAGCACTGCCCTGCGGTCTTTGAGGTCCTGGGTTCAATTCCAGCATAGCAAATTGGGAGAAGGACGTGGCAATCCACTCCCGAGGCAATCCCGAAACAATCAGCCATTCAAAATCCTATGAGGGTCATTAGGAGTCAGACAGGACTCGAAGGCACCTAACAACAACAACAAAAGTTCAGTCCTATAATCACACTAGGCACATTTCAAGTACACAAATAGCTGTATGTGCCTAGAGACTAATGTGTTGCACAGTGCAGATATAGAACATTTATTATTACCACAACTTCCACTGGACAGTGTCAATTTAGAGAATATTCATTGCATAATTCCTTACCACTATTACAAATGGGTTTGAAATAAGGAGGTGTCAAAAATGTATACAGATTTTAAGAAAGGAAAAAAACTATATTAAAATTTTAGTAATGTACACTTTTGAAAAAAGGTGACTACAAGTCACATTTGACACCTGCATTTACAAGAGGTGTTCTAAGTGGTGACCATGGCAGAAGAGGCAAGACGTGATGCTGTGCAAGGCCCCACCAATCTTCCCTTGTGCACATCACACACAGCACCATGCATTTCAAACATCATGAATGCGTACAGTTGTTGGGCACGTGGGAGGTTCTGTTGCATACTCACGCGTCCATTTTCATTGTACTTCCACATTGTTCTTGAATTTCAGCTAATACTTTAGAATGGCCTTGCATTCCTCAAACTACAACCCTGCTTCTGCCATTTTCTTTGCACTGCCTGTCATGTGGTGGTGATAACTTTCAGTTGATTAATGCCATGTTTTGAGTGAATGTCATACTACACTTTTTTATCATAATCCAATTCAACTTTAGAAAGTAAAAAAGAGATAACATCTCTTAAAATATGTGTACATTTTTGTGTATATGTATTTGGCAACCTTTTTATTTATCCTTGGGTGCATATAAGACAAAATAAAGTGTCTTCTATGTTTAGAATTTTAGATGATATCTAAAATTCCACTATGAGGCTCTGTATAAAGAATTCTTATATAACATGATATAAGAAAAAATAAGATTTCAAACTTGGGAACAAGTGTGAGAAAATTAGTAAACCTCTCAATTCATAGGCTACCTGAACACTGCAAGTAGTTTTTGAATCAAGTTCTATAATTTCAGTAATCTCAGGAAGTTCTTTCACCAGAGGAAATAATGCACAGTGATGGAAATTCCATCTGTATTTTTAAACAAATTATAGTGGCTTCCTAATGTTACAACTTTACTCTGCTTAGACCTGTCTAATATATCCCTAATTTTTCACAGATGTGCATACACGATCATAGAAATAATTAACAGCATTGAGGGAAATTTAGAGTTCTTGAAATTCTTATCACAGTTTAGTCCAGAGCATGCACGACATTGAGTATATAACAATCTTGGTTTTTCCTTTTTAAACTTTGGTACAATTCAGTTAGGCCTGCAGCCATAGCCCTGTGGCATCTGATCCTGTCAGGTCTTGGAAGCTAAGCAGGGTCGGGCCTGGTTAGTAGAATGCCTGGGAACACCAGAAGCTGTAGGCTTGGGAGAAGAACCTGGCAATCCCCTCCCAACAATCAATCTGCCATTGAAACCCCTACGAACAGCAGAGAAGCACTGACAACAGTGTTTCCCCTGTTATACAGAGGGTCGCTATGAGTCGGATACTGACTCGATGGCACCTAACAACAACAACAACAATTCAGTTACACTTTTTACTCACATTAACTCTGCCAACACAGGCCTGACTATACATTTTATTTAAATCAAATCCGATTTTCTAGGGCTCAATTTTTATAACCTTGGATAAATAGGTCCCAGTTGTCTCCTCAACACTGATGAAACTCAAGACGCACTCTTTAATTAAGATAGACTTTGACATTATTTTTGGCTATTTGCTACAAATAGACATCTGCTCTTTCACTGCACTCTCACATTTCTTACTGCATGTTTTCAAATTAGGCATGGAAGCATTGATTTCATTTGAGAGTCTCTACAACATTTCAGCCTTTATTATCCCATTATTTGAATTTTGAATTTGTACACTTCTCCAGGAATCAAATTCTGAGCTGTCAAAAGAATTTTTTTCTCATTTTCACCTTCACTTTGATTTTTAAAAATGGTAAACACATCACTTCTATTCAAAAGAAATTAACAGTCTTAAGAGTAAATACTGATTTCAGTAAGTAAGTATAATAAACTTTAGTATGAAGGGAAGTTTCCAAATACTCCATATATCTGCTATTATTTTGCTGTAAAGATATAAGATAGCTGTCCTTGGAGTAAGGTTGTTTAGGTTTAAATGAGACAATCTAGGGCAATTACTTAACCTTTCTAAACCTCATGTTTTTCATTAGAAAATGGGGGCAATCATAGTACTTATCTATTATAGACACAGTGATTAACAGAAGAAGTAAGACATGAATGGATATTAACCTTTGTCTCATTTTCATTTTCCATCATATGAAACTTATTTCTGTGGTAGAAAAATCAGCCAACTTGTGAGAGTCTTAGAAGATCAGATACTATCTTTTATCCCTGGTACAGCATATAATCTAATCTTAGCTAAAAGGATGTTAATTCTGGAACATCAGATCTCAAATAAGTGACATATGAAGCAAGAACAATATGGAATTTTTTTTTTGCAGTAGCATGTGTGGTTCTGGTAATGGCATTTGGAATATAGTTTACTGCTTTAGTGTTGGAGGTTATAAAACCAAGTCTTTTCCATTGACATGTAGAATATTTTAATACATGATACATGAAAATGTTTTCCAAGTACCTCCGTGATATTTAGCTTCTTGTGCTATAATAAGTATCATTTACAAGCATTTTTCGGATTTGGGGGATTTGGGGTTTACAAAAAATCCTGCAATCATAATTAGACTTTTATCTGCTCCATTTATCTTCTAGACAAAATGAAAATTTTATTATGCAGATTGACATTTGTTATCACTAAAATAGACATAATTATGAAAGCTAAGGTTCTTGGTTTATATCATACAGAAAAAGAGAAGCATTTTAAAAGTTTAAAACAGAAAACAACATGCTCAGATATGCACTTTAGAAAGTGCATATCTATTCTGGAATAGAAGGATGAAAACAGAGTTAGGTTAGAAAGTTATTGTAATATATGACATGATAAAATACAAAGTCTTAGGTAAGGTTAACAATAGGTGGAATAGAAGTCAGAGGATTACTTTGAGAATTATTATGGGAATTTAATTGAACAAGCTTTTTCACCAGATGGATGTTGAGAATATGGTATAGAGAACTGAAAGATTTACAGGTTTTTGAGGTAAGAGTCATTCATTTCTAAATTGTCTTTACTTTCATTTTCATTATTTTCTTTAGCAAACAATATTGTGAATTGGACCTCTAGTTGTTCTTACCAAAATTTTCAAGCATGTACAAAATAAAGCAAAGGGCATGACATTTGACTTTACTCCTTATCTTTTACACAGTCAATAATTAAAAATTTTAAATTCTTATTTGGCAAGATTTATAAATATATAAATACATAAATCTTAACTGCCCAATTTGAAAAATATATCAGCTTAAGAAGGGCTGGTTTTTAGCTCAGTTGATAGAGCACTTGCTCTGCATCCTCTGAGGATCCAGGTACGATCCTCAGCACTACAAAAATGAGAGAAGGATGTGACAGTCCATCCCCCAAAACAATCCTGAAACAGGGGTACAGATTTATTCTTTGGCATGTGGACATCTAGTTTTCCTAACACTATTAAAAATATCCTTTTCCATTGTCTATTCTTGATATTCTTGTCAAAATTAGTTGATTTTATATAATTAGGTTTATTTCTAGACTCCATTCTGTCCCATAGGTCTATGAATTTATTTCTATGCCAGAACCAACTTCTTATGATTACTATAACTTTGTAACATGCTTTGCAATCTGGAATTGTTAAGTCTCCAGCCTGTTCTTTCTCAAGATTATTTTGGCTATTTGAGGCCTTTTGTGATTCCATAGAATTTTAGATTATGTTTTCTCTTTCTGTGAAAAACACCATTGAAATTTTGATAAATATTGTATTGAGTGAGTAGACTGCTATGGACAGTATGGATAGTTTGACAATATTATTTTTGATACATGAACACAATATATATTCCAATTTACTTGGGTCTTCAATTTCTTTTATCATCACTTACAATAAATTTTAGCATATGGATCTTTTTTCCTCTTTAAATTTATTCCTAAGTATTTTTGTATCTATTATAAATAGGATTGTTTTATGTGTGCTTTGTTTTGTTTATTTCTTAAATATTTTTACCATTTTATATTATCTGCTTTATATTTTGAAACTGACAGAAAAAGTCATGTGCACATACTTTTACAACACGGTGTTTTGAACCATGTATATATTGTGAAATCGTTAAATATAACTAATTATCATGTTGTTGCTGCTGTTAGGTGCCATGGAGTTGGTGTCCAACTCATAGTGACCCTGTGTACAACAGGCGAAACACTATTGTTAGTGCTTCTCTGCTATTCATAGAGTTTTCAATAGCTGGCTATTTTTTGGTAGTGGGTTGCCAGGTCCTTCTCCCAAGCCTACAGCACCTGGTGTTCCCAGGTAATCTTTCATCCAAGTACTAACCCTGCTTAGCTTTCGAGATCTGAGAGGATCAGATGCCTCAGTGGTATGCTGCAGGAAATTAACATGAATTATCTCAAATATTTTTATGGGGAGAATAATTTATATCAACCCTCAACAATTTCTAAGAAAATGTATATTATTCACAGTAATCATCATATTCTACAATAAGTCTCTTGAACTTATTCTTCCTACATAATTGAAATTTCATGATCTTTGACCAATATTTCCTGACCCTCCCAACAACCATCACAGTCTCTGGTTACCAGGAATCTGCTGTCTATTTTCATGAGGCCAACTTTATTAGATTCTTCATATAAGTGAAATTATGTAATATATGTTTTCTTGTTCTTGACTGATTTTACTATATACAGTGTCCTCCATGTTTGTTCATGTTGTCACACGTAACAAAATTTCCATTTTTATTGGCTGAATGCTATTCCGTTGTGGTCTATATAACATATTTTCTTTAGTCATCCACTTATAGAAACATAGATTGATTCCAAATCTTGGCCATTGTGCATAACAATGGAATAAATTTAGTTTGTTGTTAGGTGCTCTCAAGTCAGGTCCGACTCGTAGCAACCCTCACAGGGTTTTCAATGGCTAATTGCTTTTAGGATTACTTCAGGAGTGGATTACCACATCATTCTCCTGTTTTTGCAGTGCTGGGGATTGAACCCAGGGCCTCAGAGCAGCAGTCTACCAACTGAGCTAAACCTCAGCACCAAGAAAATTAATAGGGGAGTACAAATATCGTGTTGTTGTTGTTGTTAGGTGCTGTCAAGTCAAGTCTGACCAATAGTGACCCTGTGTACAACAGAAGGACACACTACTCAACACTTTACCATTCCTGGAACAGGCACTTTTGTCAGTATGTCTCTGCTTTTCATAGGGTTTTTAATGGCTGATTGTTTCGGGATTGTTTTTGGGAGTGAACTGATAGGGCTTCCTTTTTTTTTGTGGAACTGAGGATTGAACACAGGGCATCAGAGCATGAAGAGCAAGTAATGTACCATCTGAGCTAAACTCTAGCTCTGCAAATATCTCTTAGACATACTAATTTCATTTCCTTTGGGTATATACTCAGTAGTGGGGTTAGTGGACCAGATAGTAGTTCTGTTTTTAATTTTTTGAGGAACCTCCATATTATTTTCCATAATAGCTGTACTAATTTATAGTTCTATCCACAGTGTACAATTCTTTCCTTTTTTATATATTCATCAACATTTGCTATCAGTTTTGTTTTGATAATAGCCATTCTAACAGACAGAATGTGCTATTGTATTGTGGCTTTAACTTTCAATTACCTGATCTTTAGTGATGTTGATCATTGTTTCATAATCTTTTGTCCATTTGTATGTTTTCTTTGCAAGAGTGTCCGTTTAGCTCTTTTGCCCATTTTTAGTATGGTCATTTTGTTTCATTGCCATAGAATTGTGAGTGTTCCTTAGACATTTGAATATTAACCCCTTATCAGATATGTGGTTCGCAAATATTTTCTGCTATTTTGTAGGTTTGCTTTATTTTCTGTTGATTGTGTCCTGTGCTGTGCAAAAGCTTTTAACTTTTACTTAATTCAATTTTTCTATTTTTGGTTTTGTTGTCTGTGCTTTTGCAGTTATAATAAAAAATCCATTATCCAGACAGTTGTCATGGAGCTTTTCCTATTTACTTCTAGTAGTCATAGAATTTCAGGTCTTACATTTAAAACTTTAATTGATTTTGAGGAGATTTTTCACATTAAGTGTATTATAAGGGCCTAATTTTATTCTTCTGCATGTGGATATCTGATTTTCCCAAATACCTTTTATTAGTCCTTTCCCCCATTGTTTGTTCTTGGTGCTTTTTTCAAAAATCAGCTGAAAATCCGTGGCTTTATTTCTGCGTGCTGTATTCTATACTGTTGATGTATGTGTCTGTTTTTGTGCCAGTACCATGTTGTTTTGGTGAGTATAGTTTGGTTGTATACAGAGAGATCAGTAGTAAGGTGCCTCCTGCCTTATTTTTTGCCAAAGATAGCTGTGGCGGTGTAAAGTCTTCTAGGCTCCATGAGAACTTCAGAGCTGTTTTTTATTATTTCTGTGAAGGATGTTAATATGTTTATAAAGATTGCACTAAATCTTAGAATATTTTTGGATAATAGAGCCTTTTTTTGTTTTTAGACAAGGTCATATTATGTAGCCCAGACTGGCCCTGGACTCTTGATCTTCCTGCTTCAGCCTCCCAAATGGTGGGATTACAGTCATGAGCCATCACCCATGGTTGGCTAGTCTAGAATGTTTTTGCCAGTAGTGGAGGGTTGAATCCAGGGCCTTTCGTATGCTAGGCAAGTGCTCTACCACTGACCTCAGCCCAAGCTCCTTTGGAGGGTTGAATCCAGGGCCTTTCGTATGCTAGGCAAGTGCTCTACCACTGACCTCAGCCCAAGCTCCTTTTTTATTTGTCTTTCCTTGAGATAGGGTCTCTCGCTTTAAATTAATGATACTCCTGCCTCAGCCTCCCGAGTTGGTGGAATTTTAAGCATGTGCTATGTAGCCCAACTAGTTACTATAGAAATTGTAGCAAGATGAATTCTTCCAATCCATAAACACATGCCTTCCCACTTATTTCTGTCTTTTCTGTGTCTTTTATGAATGGTTTATAATTGTCAATGTGTAGATCTTTTGCTTCCTTGGTTAAATTTATTCCTAATATTTTTGTAACTATTGGAAATAGAATTGACCTTTTTTTTTCTTTTCTTTTCTTGCAGTTTTTAGGGGTTGAACCCAGAGCCTCACACATACTTTGCTAGTGCTCTACCACTGGGCTTCTCCTCCTTTCCTTTATAATTTTTTTTTTATTTTGACACAGAAAGGGTCTTGCTAAATTACATACACTGTATCTGGCATTGAACCTATGATCCTCCTGCCTCTACCTCCTGAGTCTCTGGGATTACAGGCCTGTGTTATAGTGCCCAGATAAAACTGTCTTCCTTAATTTCTTTTTCAAACAATTTGCTGTTTGTTGTTGTTGCTGTTAGGGGCCATAAAGTTGATCTGATTCATAGAGTCCTGATGTACAACAGAACAAAACTCTACCCAACACTGTGCCATGCACATAATCTTTTTACATTTCAGCCCATTGTTTCAGCCACTATACATCTTCTCATTTTGAGTTTTACCACATCATCACATGGAAGCCTTTGGGGTTTACTCCATTCCCATCCTTAAGGTCTACTCTACTTCGAGGAGGCAACTCTTTGTCCCAGTCATCTTTGAATGCCTTTCAGCCTGGGGGTCTCATTCTCAGGCACTCTATTTGACAAAGCTTCTCTGGTATTTGAAGAGTTTTCAATGGCTAATTATTTTGGGAGTGGACCACCGAGTCCTTCTCATTAGTCTGTGTTAGTTTTGAAGCTCAGCTGAAACCAGTTCATCATAGGTGGCCCTGCTTGTTTCTACGATATTGGTGGCATATCTTTGAGAATCACAGTAACACAGAAGCCCCTACAGCATGACAAGATGACAGACACATGGAGTATTGCATGTTGCTGTGATTCTAAAAGCTATTTTTCTATAAGTATATGAAAATGATACTGATTTTTATATGTAGATTTTGTATCTGATAAGTTTATTGAACTTTCTTACAAGTTCTAAAAGGTTTTTTTAAATGAAACCTAGCATTTTCTACATACAAGACCACATCTTCTGCAAACAATGATGATTTAACTGCCTCTTTCCAATTTGGATGCATTTCCTTCTCTTATCTAATTTCTCTGGCTGGGACATGTGGTACTATGCTAAATATAAGTGGGCATATCTGTCTTTCTCCTTGGTCTATGAGGAAAAACTTTCAACTTTTCATCATTGAATATGTTGCCACCTGTAGGTGTGTGACATATGGGTTTTACTGTGTTGAGTGTATTCCTTCTATGCCTAAATTATGGAGATTTTTATCAGAAAGGAAGTAGAATTTTGTCAAATGTATTTTCTGCATAATTGTGATGATTGCATGGTTAATATGATGTATAACTTTGATAGATTTGCGTATGTTGAATCACTATTGCATCCTAAGAATAAATCCTACTTTATCATTGTGAATGATCCTTTTATTAATGACACAGAAAACTGGGTTTCATTGTGGTACTTTTATGCATGCATGTAACACACTTGAATGATATGTATTCCCCCATTGCTGTGCCTTACCTTCACCTACCTATCCCCTTATCCCCTTCTTCTTGTCTAGTAGTCCCCCTTATTCTTTCATGACATATTTTTCCCTAGATGTGAGAGAAAATGTGATACTTTCTCAGTTTAGCTTATTTCACCTAACATGCTGATATCCCATTCCATCTATTTTCCTGAAAATAACAAGATTTTGTTCTCCTATGTGGAAAATGCAATGATGCAATTCATCCATTGAAGGGCAATGGGCACCTAGGCTGATTCCATAGCTTGGCAATTGTGCGTAGTGTCATGATAAACGCACGTGTGCAGATATCTCTATTGTATGCTAACTTTACTTCCTTTGGGTATGTATCCAAGAGTGGTAAAGTTGAATAATATGGTAGTTCTATTTTTCATTTTTTGAGGAAACTCTACATTGATTTCTGTAGAGGCTGTATTAATTCACATTTTTACCAACAGTGTATATAGGCTTCTTTTCTCCATGAATCCTCACCAGTATTTATTACATTTCATATTATTGCTATTTGCCAGTCAATGATGCTTTTAATGTGCTCTTGAAATTGGTGTGATTTTATTTTATTGAAGATTTTTGTATCAGAATTTCAATCTTTCATTTCTTTTAATGAACTTTTCTTATTTTGGTATCAGTGTAATGCTAGCTTTGTATAATGAATTTGGAAAAATTTCCCTTTTCTTCAATTTTTTTTGTAAGAGTTTAAGTAGGATTGCTGTGAATTCTTTAAATGTTTGGTGTAATTCAGCAGAGAAGCCACCAGGTCCTTATCTTTTTCTGATGGAATACTTTTTATTACCGATTCAGACTCTTCTCTCAATATTGGTCTGTCCAAATTTTCTATTTATTTATGACTTAGTCTGGGTAAGATGTACATGTCTAGGTTTCTTCTATTCAATTTTTTAGCATATCATTTTCCATAGTAACCCTTTATGATCTTTTCTACTACTGTAATATCTGTTCTAATGTCTTCTTTCATTTCAGGTTTATTTGACTCTTATTATTTTTTCTTAGACTATGTAAATGTCAATTTTGTTCATCTCTTGACAACGGCTAGATGTTTTGTTGATCTTCTCTACTGTTTATCTACTTTCCATTTAATTTGTTTCTATTTGAATTATTATTATTTATTTCATCTACTCATTTTGGCCTTAGTTTATTTTGTTTATAGTTCTTTGAGGGGCTGGGGTTTAGCTCAGTTGCTAGAACACTGCTCTGTACTATCTGAAGACCTGGCCTTGATCTCCAGCACTGCAAAAATAAGAGAAGGACATGGCAATCCACTCTCCAAGAAATCCCAAAATCCCAAAACAATCAGCTCATGAAAACTCTGTGAGAGTTGCTATGAGTCTGATCAAACTTGATGGCACCTAATAACATCAACATAGTTCTTTGAGGTGTCACACTAGGTGGTTTACTTAAGATCTTATTTCATGTTTTGCTGAAATTTTCCTTTTTGAACTGATTTTGTTGCATTTCATAAGTTTTGGTATGATAGGTATCCATTTCAGTCTCAAGATACTTTCTTCCTCTTTTGATGTCCTTTTTTGTGATTAGGTAACTTTCTCTAGTGGTGTGCTTTGATTCATTATTCCTTTTGTTTTGGATACCTAGTACAGGTTTTCACTTTGTGGTTAACGTTGAGGCTTACACAAAACATTTTATAGTTGTAACAGGCTATTTTAAGC
>VMDO01026743.1:0-26279 GCA_007922755.1 Pedetes capensis
GAAAAAAAAAAAAAAAAAAAAAAAAAACCAGAAAGGAAAGAAGAAAGAAGGAAGGAAGGAGGAAGGAGGGAGGGAGGGAGGGAGCAAGGGAAGGAGGAAGGAAAGAAAGAAAGAGAAAAGGAAAGAAAGAAAAAGGAAGGAAGGAAAGAGGGAAGGAAGGGAAGGAAAGAAAGAAAAGAAGGGAGGGAGGGAGAGAAGAGGTACAGGGGGAAAAAAGCCTCACCTTTTGAGTGCTGTGTGACATTGTACAAGTTATGTTACCTCTCTGGGCCTTGTTCTTCCCATCTGTAAAAGGAGTAATGGTGCTTAGCTCATAAAATTGCTGCAAAGGTAAATGACAGCCAAAGGCGCTGAGTAGTTGGTGGTTCACAGAAAGTTCTGCGTTCTGCATGGCCTCTGAGTTTTTGCTTCTTTGTAGTGCTGGGGATGGAATCCAGGGCCTCGTGCCTGCTAGGCAGGGGCTCCACCACCCCGCTCCGTCCCCACAGACTTTTTCCTCCAAGTGTTATGGTCTGAGATGACCGGATGCTCCCTTTCCCAGATGGGCATCCTTAGGACAGCAATCAGAGAGGCCATCAGAGAGGCAGACGCTGCACAGCGGCCTGAGCCCTTGTTACGGTCTTGCTGGACACACCATAGTTCAGGCCCAGGACCAGGCTTTGCCCATTTCTAGGGAGCTGGTTGCCTGCAGCTGTAGCACTGTGGCCTCTGATCCCGTCAGATCTCGGAAGCTAAGCAGGGTGGGGCCTGGTTAGTCCTTGGATAGGAGACCGCCTGGGAACACCAGGTGCTGTAGGCTTGCAAGATTGACCCTGCAACCCACTCCCAAAAATCAATCCGCCATTGAAAACCCTATGAATAGCAGAAAAGCACCAACAATAGTGTTTCCCCTGTTGTACGTTGGGTCGCTATGAGTCAGACACCCACTCGATGGCCCCTAACAACAACAGGGAGCTGGTTGGGCGCGGGAGGAAGGGGGCTTTAGGCATTCACAGGGACAGATGGGAGGCATGGCTCACCCAGAGAGAGGGAGTTACTGTTGAATGCAGAAAGCAAGGAGGTCTCCCCTGGGGACCTCCCAGGGGAGAGGCTGAGGCTGAGGCTGAGCAGAGGCTCCGAGAGGACCCTGAGGAGGCAGAGCAGTCCCAGCCAGCACTGTCGCAGAATAAAAAGAGCCCATGGCCCAGCTCTCAGCCATGGCCTGCCCCATATGCAGGAGAAAGCAGAGGCTGGCAGATGAGGGGAGAGGGGGCAGGGCACAGCTGTGTGTGCAGGGCCAAACATCTGTGTGGGGCGGCGGGAAGACTCAGTCACCACACTGCTGGTCCCCGGAGGGCCCCGTGGGTGGCCGTCGTGCCATATGCAGCAGTGTTGGCCAGAGAATGCAGTCTTTGTGTGAATTGGGAAGGGGCCCCTCCTTCCCATGTAGACACAGCGGCAGTCTGGTGGACAGAAAGTCTTCAGCCGCTCGACCGGACACCCTTGTGCAGTGAGCAACCTGCACAGCTGTGCGGTGATCGCGGACCGCTCGGCATGCCCTGGCTGAGGGTGCTTGGAGGCCTCAGCGCAGGGTGGCTGTGGTGACCGAGAAGGTGTGCTGCTGTGTAAGGAGCAAGCCAGGGCCCCGGGAGGCTCCATCAGGTAGCAGGGCCAAGGGTCTGATGAGCAGGGGTGGGGTCGCACGGGTTGGCCCCACCCCATGAGCCCCAGGGTAGGCGACAAAGGGAGAGCGGCCTGGCCCACTAGTTAGTTTGCAGCGGCTCCTACCAAATGCCTGGGGTCCGGTCTCGTCACTTAGCCCTCTGACTGTAGCCTGCGTGGCATCGCAGAGGTCACGCGCATTTGCCTCGCGCTCCTAGGCTGGGCCGAAGCCCCGCGCCGCCCCCTGGCCCACTTGCCCCAGGCATCGGAAGGCGCTCCCTGTCCATCCTTAGGACTCAGAGCCCTCCACGCAGCGCCACCTCCTGGCAGTTCAAAAGTCCTTGCCATCTCCATCTCATTTGCGTAAGCCCAAAGAGGGTGGCATTCTGGACACTCCAGGAGCCCTGGTGGCGCGTCCCAGCGCTGTGTCTGTCCTCTTCCCATCGCCAGAGATCTCCCGGGTGACAGCCGCCCCCTCCTGGGCTCACACGAGCTCAGCCTCGTCTGGAACCTTCTCTGACCCCCTCACCACCACGGATCCGGGGGAGATCTCCTGGGTGACAACTGCCCCCTCCTGGGCTCACACGAGCTCAGCCTCATCTGGAACCTTCTCTGCCCCCCTCACCACCACGGATCCAGGGACCCAGGCTGGAGACGCGGGAGGAAGGCAGCTCGAGGGTAGGCCACGCCCCCAGCACTGCCTTGCCGCGGAGGCCCCGCCCCCTTCCCCACCCCAAGGCCTGGGAGTGTGTGGTCCGGTGGGCAGGTGACGTGCACTCCAAGCACACCAGAGAGCTGGATTGCAGAAGAGGCTACGGTCTGGCCACGTGACAGAAGGAAGGTGTCACCAGGGACCTTGGGGACGGAAGATAAGACCTGGGTTCCACTCAGCCTGGGACCCCTGTCTGCACCTTTTGTGGGAGGCAAAGAAGCGAGGACAGAAGTGCTGGCCACCCCTGCCCAGTTGCACCTGCTGCTCTCTGGCACCCACGGCTAGAACGTGGATTTGCACCGCTCCCATCCACGTCCACAGGACGCCACGTGGGCGTCAGAAAGTGGAGGCTTAGGGCTGCCTGGCTGAACCCCCGCCCCGCTGTCGCCCCCTGCTGGACGGCCTGGCCTGGGCAGCCGTCCTGCCTCCCTGTCCCTATGCGGAGCTTCAGCCTGAGGCGGGGCCATGTGGCGGCTCAGTGGCAGGTCTTGGTCCTCCGCGAGTGGGGCATCCATGGGAGACGCTGCTCCTCCAGGTCCCCAGAACCCCACGGACGCAGGACAAAAGGCACCGCTGGGCGCGCTTTGGCCCTGCTGGGGAACCCAGCACTTTCTGGCACTTGGCTCCCAGGAGGGTGGGAGCCCCCTGGGAGGTCAAGGAGGATTCAGGCCGCTTCCAGCCACCACTGGATAATAGAGTCGGGCCGCACAGTCCCCATAGGGCGCCGGGAGCTGGGCCTGACCCTCTGGCTTTGTCCTCAGATGTGAACGAATGCAGCTCTGCTCAAAACCCGTGCCACGAGTCCACCCACTGCCTGAACAAAGTGAGCGGCTACGAGTGCCGCTGCCGGCCTGGCTGGAAGCCGATCCCTGGATCCCCCAATGGCCCGAACAACACCCAGTGCGAAGGTCCGGGCCTCGAAAGCCACCTTCTCGGAAGCCCACAGTCACAATACCTGATCAATCGTGTCACAAGACGGAATGAATGGGGAGGCCCTCTGCTGGGCCAGGCGTTAAGGCTGGCATTGAGGCTGGATGTGAAAAGCCCTGGGGCTCCCTGGGAAGGAGCTGGGGTACCAACGGGGAGGCTGCTGAGGGACCCCAGGCGGCAGCTAATTACTAATGCGAAAGACGGTGTTTCAGAATGTTGGCAACCTGAACGTCCGTACAGGGCCGCCCTGTTGCGCTTTAGGCCTCTCTCCGCTTCCTTTAGCCCAGCGTCCACCACTCATGCGCGTTCACTCCCCAGGTGGCAGCACCTCCCTACAAAGTGAGGGACGTGCAAATACCGGGACGAAGAGGGACCCAGACAGGAGAAAGGATCCAGAGAGGGGCCGGGACGGGCTTTGACCCGCTTCTTCATATCCCCAGATATGGACGAGTGCACTTCCGGGCAGCACGA
This sequence comes from Pedetes capensis, assembly GCA_007922755.1. Taxonomy (NCBI): domain Eukaryota; kingdom Metazoa; phylum Chordata; class Mammalia; order Rodentia; family Pedetidae; genus Pedetes; species Pedetes capensis. Next base: position 3,755 of record VMDO01026743.1, read on the forward strand.
GTGCCACAACTCTACCGTCTGCGCCAACACCAGGGGCTCGTACAAGTGCCGCTGCCGCCCCGGCTGGGAGCTGGTCCCTGGGTCCCCCAAAGGCTCCAAGAACACGGTCTGCAGAGGTACCTGCCCTGCGCTCACCCCGGGACGTCCTCACGCCCCGCACACACGCTGGAAGCCTAATGCACCTCTGTGGTCTCCCCTGCAGAGATCCCCTCCCCCACCTGGACCCCGCCCCCCGGGATCCACAGCCAGGTGAGTGGTGGCCCCAGCCAGGACTGGGCGGGGCCGGAAATCCCTCCGCACAGCGCCCCCTTTGTGTCCCCTTTGAACTCCCCGCTGCTGGCGAGGCTCTCTGACGCCCCATCCCCTCCCCTAGAGTCTGTCCAGCTTCTTTGATGAAGTCCAGGATCTGATCAGAGACGTTGAGCCGGTCACAGTTAACCGCACCATCCAGGTGAGGCCAGGACCCCCCCTATCCCAGGGCAGCATGGGGCTGGCTGGGGGGCGGCTTCAGCATGGATGGTGACGGCCCTCAGTCCAAGCAGAACCTCAGGTCTGAGACGCGCTTGCGTCTAATACATGCAGCCTGTAATGTGCTCAGCGCGCGCGCGCGCGCGCGCACACACACACACACACGCACAGGTTTAGAAGTGCAATAGACTGGAGTGTTTGGGCAGGGCACCGTGGCACAGGTCTGTACTCTCAGCTGTTCAGGAGGCCAAGGCAGGCAGATCGCTTGAGCCAGGAATTTGAGGCCAGCCATGGCCACATAATGATACTACATCTCAAAGAAAAAAATAATAAAATGGGTCTCCGGCTCAGGAATTCAGGCCATCTCACTGTCACTTCTTGCTGTGGGACCTCCAGCAAGTGACTTCCCTTTTGGGCCCATTTCTTCATCTACAACACAAGCCTGATGATGGTGCCTGGTTCATTCATAAAGTCCGTGTGAAATTTTAAATGAACCCTATGGATAGAATGCCTGCAGCTGTAGCCCTGTGGCCTCAGATCCCTTGGAAGCTAAGCAGGATCAGGCCTGGTTAGTCCTTGGATGGGAGACCTCCTGGGAACACCAGGTGCTGCAGGCTTGGGAGAAGGACCCAGCAACACACTCCCAAAAATCAATCCGCCATTGAAAACCCTATGGATAGCAGAGAAGCAGCAACAATAGTGTTTTGCCTGTTGTATGTAGGGTTGCTATGAGTCACACCGACTCAACAGCCTCTAACAATGGATAGAATGAGGCTTAAAGAACAGGGCCTAGCAGAGAATGCAGTATAGAGATGTTTAAGCCCAACAGAAAGGACAGTGGCTGGCCACAGTGCCTCATGCCTGTAATCCCAGTGACTTGGGAGGCAGAGGCAGAAGAGTGGGGAGTTGAAGGCCAGAGGCGGCCTGTGTAAGGAGATTCTGTTTCAAGATGAAAAAATTTTAAAGGGGCTGGGCATGCAGATCAATGGTGGAGGTCTTCCCTAACCAGGTGGGAGGCTCTGGGTTCAACCCCCTACAACTGCACAACAAACAAAAAAAGAAGAGGAAGAGAGAAAAGAAAAAGAAAGAGAAGACAAAGAAAAAAGAGAAGAAAAAACAAAGCTGGAAATACAACATGACCTATTCACATGGTTTTATGTTCTTGTAGCTATATTTTTAAAAAGGAAAAACAAAGCTGGGTTTAGTGGTGCCCACCTGGAATCCAGCCTTGAGAGGCTGAGGCAGGAGGATTGACATGGGCTGGAGGCCAGCCTGCTCTACATGGCGAGTCCCAAGCTAGCCTGGGCTACAAAGCAAGAGCCTGCCTTAAAATAAGAAAAGAAATTTAAAAAAAAAAAGAAAGAAAGAAAAAAGAAAAAAACATAAACGAGAACATGAGTGAAATTAATGTTGAGATAACAGGGCTGGAGGTATAGCTCTGTGGTAGAGGCCTTGCCTTGCCTAGCATGTGGGAAGCCCTGGGTTCCCTCCCCAGCACAGGAAATCACCACCACCACCACAATGGAACAAAAAACGGAGCTTGACAGCCGCTGGGGCTGATGGTGTTACGCGATGATGTAATGCAGTTGCGCAGAGGCATACACTTGCTCTCCTCGCTTGTTTTCTGGCTACTGCATTGTCTCGATGACTCCCTGGAGTCGGTTCCCCCAGGCACCTGGGCACTCCAGTATATCTGCGGTTGGGGGTAAGGGATGGGGCTTCAGGCAGCCCCTGTCCACTACTCAGCGTTGTCACCCATCACACCCAGAAAGTCGTTGAGACCCTGGACAAGCTGCTAGAAGACCCCGGGGACTTAGAGACCCTGGCCCTGCCTGACCAGCACCAAGGGGCCACCCAGTTGCTCTTGGGCCTCGAACAAACCCTGAGGACCTTGGCCAAGTCATTGCCTGAAGGGCCATTCACCTATCTCTCCCCTTCCAACACAGGTAAGGCTGTGCCCTGCCTTGCCCCATCCCTGGGCCCCATCCCGTCTCCGGTGTCCCCAGTCACTGCCCGTCTCCCCTCAGAGCTGTCGCTGGTGATCAAGGACCAGAAGGACACAAATGTCACCACAGTGGGCCACAGCAGCGCATGGATGTCGCTGAACTGGACTGTGGTGACCGGAGCCCAGACCCCGAGCAAAGGTAGGGGTCTGCAGAAGGAACAGGTCGGGGAGAGAACGCAGGAGGCGGATGAGGCCGGAGCGAGGGCCAGTACATGGGATGGGTGGACATTGATCTTTGGGGAGGGACTCCAGGCAGCACAGGGGACTGGCCGAGCCTGACTGGGGAGTTGGTCGATGGGTGGATGGGGCACTGAGGGCCGACGGGAGGTGGCCACTGAGCGCGCTTGTCCCCAGGCCGCACTGTGGCGGGCATCCTGTCCAGCCCCCACATGAAGAAACTGCTGGCCAATGCCTCCTTGGAACTGGACCAGCGGCAAGCCGAGCTGGAAGACATCTACGAGAGCCCCGTACGTGGGGCGCAGCTCCGACTCCTCTCCAGCGTCAACTCTGTCTTTCTGACCAACATGGACACCAAGCGACTGACCTCCAACGTCACCTTCAACTTCTCCCACCTTGTGAGTCCGTGGCGGGGGGAGGGGGGCGAGGGATGGGACTTCCTGCCCACTCTGCAGCCAAAGTCAAGGCGGCTCCTCTTTGCTTTCACTTCCCCACCCACTCTGCTCCTCCCTCAAACATACCCCAGGACCTTTATACTTGCATGCTCCCTGCCTGGAACCATGTTCCTCTGGGTAGTTCAGTCTTCTATCTGTTTCTAGAATTTGCTCAAATAGCACCTTCTCATTAGGCATTCCCTGATTGCCTTATTTAAAATTACAGCCTTGGGGTTCTGGCTCAGTGATAAGAGTGTATGCCTAGCATGGTGAGGCCCTGGATTTAATCCTGAGCACCACAAAATGTTTTTGTTTACAATCTGTAACCATTCCCTACTTTTCACCTTTTTCTTTTTTTTTTTTTCTTTTTTTCTATTTTTTTCCTTTCCTTTCTATAGTATTGGCCTCTTTCTAGCATTATCCAGTTTACTTATTAGGTTTATTTTTATTTATTTGTTAACTTTTTCAGTCCTGGGGGGTTGAACTCAGGGCCTCAGCCATGCTAGCTAGGCACATGCTCAGGCCCCCTTTTAAATGTTTATCTTGAGACCGGATCTCACTAAGTTACATAGGCTGCCCCTGGCCTTGAACTTGCGATCGTCCTGCCTCAGCCTCCTGCATTGCTGGGCTGACAGGCTGATTCCTCTTCTGTCCCCTCACTGTGATATCAGCCCCACAAGGGCAAGGACTTGTGTCTTCCCTTTTCATTGCTGGATCCCCAGGCACATAGTAGGTGCTCAGTAAATACTCTGTCCAAGCCGCCTTCCTTGGACTGAGCCCAGGCCCTGCACCTACAGGCGGGCTCCGGGCCAGCTTCTCTAACCACTTCTGTCTGCCCACAGTGGGAGACGCCCGGGCCCCGGGACGAGCTGATCTGCGCCTTCTGGAAAGGTGACGGCGACAGAGGCGGGCAGTGGTCCACTGCAGGCTGCCGGCTGCTGGACAGCTGGAACGGCAGTAGCTCCTGCCAGTGCGACCACCTGAGTAGCTTCGCCATCCTCATGGCCCACTATGATGTGCAGGTGAGCAGCTGGGGGCCACCCTCAAAACGGGCACGCCACCTGGTTGTTCAAGTGTGTCCCTGGGGCTGCAGAGCCCGAGGGGCACCAGCCCCTTCTCTGGGACCGCTCCATGTCCCGGCTGTGCTAATCTGTGCGGCGGGCACGCTGGCCCCTGCTGTAGCCACTGCTCCTCTGCCTGGCCACCTGGAGCCAGTTGTGAAATAGTGTCAGAAAATCTCATTAGCTGGGTGTGGTGGCGCACACCTGTGATCCCAGCGACTCAGGAGGCCGAAGCAGGAGGATCGCAAGTTCGAGGCCAGAGGCAGCCCGTGCATTTTGGCGAGACCCTGTCTCAAAACGTAAAAATGGGCCTGGGGGTGCAGCCTGGTGGTAAAGCACGTGCAGAATATATGCAGGGCCTTGGAGTCAGCCCCCAAGTACTGCAAAACAAAACGATAGCAACGAAAAAGCCACCCCCGTGTAGAACAATCGAAGGGAGCCCAGCTTTCTGGGTGTGGCTTCAAGAGGACGCACGCAAGCTGGGCCACGAGGCTAACAGGCATTAGCCTAGCAGAGAAGGCCATGGGGACCAAGCAAGCGCCCAGCAAGGTCCAAAGCGGGAGATCCCCATGGTAAGGGAACCAGGTGTAGAAGGGGCCGGAAGGGATGCCAGACAGGTGGGCCGGTAGGAACAGGAGCCCCAAGACCGGGAGGAAGACCCTAAGGGAAAGCCGCCAACACTGCCCTCCTAGGACCCGAGGCTGGCCCTGATCACCAAGGTGGGACTGTCGCTGTCCATCGTCTGCTTGCTGTTGTGCATCCTCACCTTCCTGCTGGTGCGGCCCATCCAGAGCTCGCGCACCACCGTGCACCTGCACCTCTGCATCTGCCTCTTTGTGGGCTCTGTCGTCTTCCTGGCGGGCATCGAGAATGAAGGCGGCGGCGAGGTACGGGGCGGCCCAGCCCATTCCTGGGGCTCAGTGGGAGAAGCACGCCCGTCCTGAAGGCGCGTGGCGCTGCCCCCTGCCTGGGATCTGGCTTCGCCCTAGAGATGGGGCCTTAGTCTTTGAAGGGGCGTGGCCACGCCCAACCTCACCCACCCACTCCGGCTTGTTGTCAGAGGCGGAGCCATAGAAGAGCCCGGTCCCGCCCACCCGGGGACTGGGGTGGGGTTGGCTGAGAGGTCTGAGGCCCTGCCCACCGGGGGCTCGGGCGGAGTTGGCTGAGCCGGCGTGAGACCCCGCCCACTCGGGGGCTGGCTGAGATGGCACGAGGTCCCGCCCACCCGGGGGCTCGGGCGGGGGTTGGCTGAGCCGGCGCAAGGCCCCGCCGACGCCCGCCCCGCCCCTCCGGCAGGTGGGCTTGCGCTGCCGCCTGGTGGCCGCGCTGCTGCACTACTGCTTCCTGGCCGCCTTCTGCTGGATGGGCCTGGAGGGCCTGGAGCTCTACTTCCTGGTGGTGCGCGTGTTCCAGGGCCAGGGGCTGCGCACGCGGTGGCTCTGCCTGATCGGCTACGGCGTGCCGCTGCTCATCGTGGCCGCCTCAGCGGCCGTCAATGCCCAGGGCTACGGCCGCCCGACCTAGTGAGTACGGCGGGGCGGGGCGGGGGGCGGGGGCCGCGCTGCCCTCCGCCGGGCCTGACGCGGCGCTCTCGTCCGCAGCTGCTGGCTGGACCACGCGCACGGCTTCCTCTGGAGCTTCCTGGGCCCGCTGGCCGCCGTCATCCTGGTAAGTGCGGCCTGGAGAGCGCGGGAGCGCGGGCGCGCGGGCGGGGAGCGGCCCCTGCCGGCCTGACCGCGCCTCCGCCCACAGTGCAACGCCGTCATCTTCGTGGTCACCGTCTGGAAGCTCGCGCAGAAGTTCTCGGAAGTCAGCCCGGACTCCCGCAAGCTGAGGCGGGCACGGTGAGCGGGGCGGCCGGGCCGGGCAGGGGCGGCGGGGCGGGGTGCCTGAGCCGAGGTGGCCGCCGCAGCTGCCGTCTCCCCGCAGGGTGCTGACCGTCACGGCCATCGCGCAGCTCTTCGTGCTGGGCTGCACGTGGGTGTTCGGCCTGTTCCTCTTCGACCCGCACAGCCGGGTGCTGTCCTACGCCTTCACCCTGCTCAACTGCCTGCAGGGCTGCTTCCTCTACGTGCTGCACTGCCTACTCAACAAGAAGGTGGGCGGGCCCCGAGGGGGCGGGGCTAGGGCAGAGCGAGGGGCCGACCCCTGGGGGGACCCCCTGACCCGGCCCAACCCGCCCCCGCAGGTGAGGGAGGAGTACCGGAAGTGGGCCTGCTCGGTGGCGGGCGGCAAGTACTCGGAGTTCAGCTCCTCCCTGGGCGCCACCAGCCACAACCAGACTCAGATTCGGGTAAGGGGTTGGGGCGCAGGCGCGGGCGCTGGGCGGGGTGGGGGCCACGCGCGGGGCTCGGGCCTCAGTGGCCCCTGGCTCTGCTCCTCTGCCCCGCAGGCCTTCAGGACGTCGGATTCGGGGATGTGAGCGGCGCTCTGCCTCCACTCTGCTCTGCCCGCCACCGCCCACCCTGGGCCCCATGCTGCGGTCAGAGGGCCGCACACCTGGCACCGCCCGGCCGCTCATGGCTGCCTCTGCGCAGCCCTGCAATGAGTCCCAGCAATGAGTCCCAGCTGAGTCCCACCGTGGGGACAGAAGCCACCCCGGGGCGGCAGCCCACCCTGGTCCTCGGACATCCCGGGAAGAGACCGCAGCCCCCAACCCTCCCAATTTGGCCCTCTGCCCTCAGCTGTCTGCCAGAGAACAAAAGCTCCAGGGTGCCAGGTCCCAAGCCCCTCTTAAGCTAAGACTGGCGTCAGAGCCAAGGTTAACGGTACAGAGGCCCGGCTGCCCCGCGCGGGCCGAGGGCCTCCCTGTCGTGAAGGTTGTACATGTCGTGTAGTGTTTCTCTATGTGTAAACTTTTCAATGTTGACACCTAAAATTAAATCGCACTGATACGGAAGGTGGCGTGTCTCTTTGGCTGGCTGGGCCCTAGTGTCTGGATCGCTGACAATCAAAACCAGAGGGGGCGGAGCCAGGCTTCCATAATAAAAATTTATTTTCACAAATCTACAGCTCTGGAACAGTAAAAACAGACACCACGTGGCAGAAAGAGGGCGGGAAAGCGCGCAGGAGCTGGGCAGCTGGAGCCTCGGAGGCTGGGGTTACCGGAGGCTGGGGTTACCGGCTCTGCTCAACTGCAAAGACAGGAGGTGGCAGTGAGGGGGGATCCCCACCCCAGGCCCCACCCCCACCCGACTCCAGCTGCCCCGCGTCCTTACTGTATGTGGAGATATCAATTTCTTCTGGAAGCTCAGCCACATTCACTTCAAAGCGGTCCTGGACGTCATTCAGGATTTTGGCATCGTTCTCATCAGACACAAAGGTGATAGCCAGGCCTTTAGTGCCAAAGCGACCTGCACGGGCCACCTGCAGGGGGAGAGGTCAGGGATCAGGCTGCGGCCACACTGGGGGCGTGAGGTGGAGGAGGTGGGCGCCCAGCCACTTACCCGGTGGAGGTAGGTGTCCGAGTCCTCTGGCATGTCGTAGTTGAAGACAATATTGACGCGCTCAATGTCCATCCCCCGGCCAAACAGATTGGTGGCCACCAGGATCCGCCGCTGGAAGTCCTTGAACTGCTGATAGCGGGACAGGCTGGTGCAGGAGAGAAGCGCAGGCGTCAGTCGTGGCGGCTCCCGAGCTGCTCCCTGGGCCGCAGCGGGCGGTCACGGCGGCCACTCACCGCTCCTCCTGGGCCATGCCTCGGTGGATGGCGATGGCTGGGAAGTTCTGCTCCACCAGCAGCTGCGCCAGGGCCATGCAGCGCTGCACTGACTTCACGAAGATCACAACCTGCGGGGAGCGTGGGGTCAGGCCAGGCGGCCGCAGCTCCCCAGACACCACACCCTGAGGGGCAGGTGTGTGGGCCGGAGGGTGTGTGGGCGGGCGGCCGGGGCATCACCTGGTTGAACTCCAGCACATCTAGAAGGTCGAAGAGCTTGCGGTTCTTCTCGCTGTCCTTGAGCTTGACGTAGTACTGCTGCAGCCCGTGCAGCGTGAGCTTGGTCTCGTCGTCCACAAACACCTCCATGGGCTGTGTGGGGGAAGCGGGAGGGGCGGACGGGGCTCACTCAGTGGGCGGCGCGCCAGCCTAGCACCTTCCAGACAGCGGCTCCTTGGCAGCGGTGCTTCCCAGAGGACCTGCTGCACCCAACCTCCGGGAACAATTGTCTCCCAAAAGCCGACGTAAGCTCTGCTCTGGCTCCCGTGCGGGCCGCGCTGGGCGCCGGCGGCCCCTACTCACGTCCTGCATGAACTTCCTGCAGACGGGCCGGATCTCCTTGCTGAGGGTGGCGCTGAACATCATGCACTGCTTCTCGTGCGGTGTCAGGCGGAAGATCTCCTGCACGTCCCGCCGCATGTCTGTGTGGGAGGCGAGCGCCACCTGAGTTCCCGCCAGCCCAGCCCGCCCGCCAAGCTGCACCCCGACCTCCCGACCTGGGCCAGGGCGCTGGCCGAGGGACAGGGCGAGGGGTGGCGGGAGGGGTGCGTCCCAGGCGCCAGAGGGGCTGGACTCGTGGGAGCCACTTACACGCTGCCAGCTCGGAGCAGCCCTGCCACGGGACCTCGAGCCACGCTTCAGGGAGGGGAGCCTGAGGCAGAGACAGCCGCGGGCGTGAGCTGCGGCGGCCTCCCAGGACGCCAGGCCTGCCTCCCACGGGCCGTGTCGGGCTCACCAAGGCCGGCAGGGCCTGCAACCAACCCAAGGGGTGGCACAAGCCACCCGGGCCTCAGGGTCTGTGTGTGCACCTCACGCCCGTGAAGGGACAGCAACACGCCACTCTGCCGTACTAAATCCTCCCCTGAAGCCATCGTGGGAGACCTGACCCCCGGGCCCACTGTGGGAGCCCTCAGCCCGCTCTGTGGGGCCCTAGGCCCTGGACCTGGCTCTGCAGGCGGGGTGGGGAGGGCCGTGCCGGGCGGCCCCAGGCGGCGCGGACACTCACCCAGCTGCTCCAGCATCTTGTCGCACTCGTCCAGCACGAAGTGCTTCACGTTCTTCAGGTTGAGGCTCCTGTTCCGCACAAGCGCCAGGATCCGGCCGGGCGTCCCCACCACGACGTGGGGACAGTTCTTCTTCAGCACTTCTTCGTCCTTCTTGATGGAGAGCCCCCCGAAGAACACCGACACCTGGGGCACGGGAAGGAAGTTGCTTCTGCCCGTCTGCGGGCCGCGGGCTCCCCCCTCCGCCCTCCCCCCGACTTCCGACTTCCCGCTGATGCCTGGCCACAGTGGCCCTTTTCCCTCAGGACCCAGCAGAGGCCTGAGGGACAGAGGCAGCCCGCGCCTGGCTCCAGGGAAAAGCACCCGGGCTGGGCCTGGCGCAGGCCGCCCGCCGTGCATAATGCATGAGGCTTTTAAGGCGCGTAAACTGCCGCAAACCTCAAAGGCCGTGGCTGCAGCCAAGCTGGTAAACGCTGGCCGGGCAGGCTGACGACGGCGAGGCTCAGAAGGGCCGCCGAGGGGGCTCACCTTGACGTTGGGCATGTACTTGGAGAAGCGCTCGTACTCCTTGCTGATCTGGAAGGCCAGCTCCCTCGTGTGACACATGACCAGGACCGACACCTGACATCAGGCAGGAGAGAGGACTCCAGGACAGTGTCTAACCCCCCACTCCCCGCACAGCCCCAAGAGGTCCCCCTCCTGGCAGGACCCCCCAGTCATCCCAGTCTGACGCCCACACCTCCTCTCGGCCCTCCTCCCAACCCCTAAACCCCAGCACAGCCACTGAGCCCTGCCCCACGCCAGGACCCACACCCGGCCAGGAAAGGGGATGGGATGGGCACCACTGGACCCTGCCTGGCCAGGGCTCAACCCCCATTCTCTAGGGACTCCGGACTGCTGCGGCGCCAAACCCTGGGGCCACGGCACAGCCCTCCACTGGGCCCCACCCTTTGTCTTGTACTCTCAGAGACAAGGCCCCTCACCACACTGCAGCCCACCAGGGCGCGGGCCCCACTGTGCCAGGGGGAGGGCGGGGGGGGGGACCCCAGGGCCCTACATGTGCTAGGCAGGCGCTCCAGCCCCAAAGGCAGGACTCTATTTTATTTTTTTTCCTGGTTTGTTGAGATAGGATCCTGCTGTGTAGCCCAGGTTGGCCTCGGACTCCTGACCCCCCTGCCCAGCCTGAGAGCCAGGATCACAGGTGTGCGTCACCATGCCTGTCTCTAGCAGAACCCTGAGGAGCAGAAGATCAGAAGCCACCTGCGTCATCCCCTGAGACAGTGCGATACAATGCTGGTGAAGTGCGAGCACCTCGACCATTGGCAGTCAGAGTGGCGACATCAGCGCCCGTGTGATCCACCTCCGAGTATGGACCACCGAGGACCACACGCTGAGGAACAGCGAGGGGCCCGTGGGCCAGGCTGCGGGCAGTCTCAATTCCTCCGCCTCATCAGTGCCTTCCCATTTTGTCATAACTACGGGTTTGATTTCAGAAGCCCATGAAGAGCTGGGCACAGGGGCACACAGAGACTCGGGAGGCAGAGGCAGGAGGATCACGAGTTCAGAGCCAAAGGTAGCCTGTGTAACTCAGCAAGACACTGACTCAAATAGGAAAAGGGCATCGGGCAAGGTGGCGCACGCCTGTCATCCCAGCGACTCAGGAGGCAGAGGCAGGAGGACCGCAAGTTCGAGACCAGAGGTAGTCTGAGTCATTTATCAAGACCCTGTCTCAAAAAGTAAACAAGAAAGAAAAAAAAAAAAAGAGCTGGGGATACAGCACAATGGTCCAGCACTTGCAAAGCATGCAGGCACAAGGCCCTGGGTTCAAACCCCACTACCACACACACACAAAAAAAAGGCAAGCAAGCAAGCAAGCAAGCTGGGCACGGTGGCGCATGCCTGTTATCCCAGCGGCTCGGGAGGCAGAGGCAGGAGGATCGCAAGTTCAAGACCAGAGGCAATCTGCATAAGTTAGCGAGGTGAGACCCTGTCTCAAAAAATTTAAAAAAATGGGCTAGGGGTGCAGCTCAGTGGTCCAGCACTTGCAAAGCACGCAGGCCCTGGTTCAACCCTCAGTACCGCCAAAAAAAGAAAAGAAAAGAAAAGGCTGGGCTGGGGTGCATCCCAGTGGGGGAGCACTGGCACAAGGCTCAGGGTTCAGCCCCTAGTACTGAGGGGCCCCTGCAGAGGGAACGGGGAGCAGAGGCTTCCTGCAGGGTGTTTCTGGGGCGGCCGGCACTCACCTGGTTGTCCACGGGCTCAATCTGCTGCAGGGTGGCCAGCACGAACACGGCCGTCTTGCCCATCCCGGACTTGGCCTGGCACAGGACGTCCATGCCCAGGATGGCCTGGGGGATGCACTCATGCTGGACTGAGGGAGGAAGAGGCAGCGTGACTGCAAGCCCACGGCCACCTCCACCAGCATCAGGCAGAGGGGGTCACGTCTCGGGCCGCAGGCCTGGGCTCATCTGGGGTGCCTGCCCCGCTGCAGCAGAGCACCCACTGACCCACTGCTGAGGCAGGCCTTCCCTCCGCAGGGTCACGGGAAGAGGCTGGGCAGGGGGGACCGCAGGGAGGGGCGCGTACCCTCGGACGGGTGCTCGAAGCCACAGTCTACGATGGCCCTCAGGAGCTCCGGCTTCAGCAGGAAGTCCCGGAAGCCAGAGCTGTGGATGGAGACGTAGGAGCCCTTGACGTCTTTCTTGGGGGGAGCCGGCATGCTCTCCTGGGGGGCCTGGGGCTCTTCATCTTCCTCATAATCCAGAAGCTCGTTTTCCACATCCTGTTCCGCCATGGCACTGCGAAGAGCACAGGCAGAGGGGAGCGATGGAGACGCAGGCGGGCCCCTCGCCTCGGCCGCACACCTGCACACGAGTCGCCTTCGAGGCTCCCCCAGCTCGGGAGAAACCTCAGGCTACGCCACGGCTGCAGAGCACCTGCCTAGCACGCTCTCCCAGGGCTCCATACCACAAAACACACCAGTAACCGCGACACCAACCCCGCGCCCCCAGCTCGGTCCCTGCCCACCTTGTGCACACCACCCTGGCCGCTCAGCTGCTCAGACTCGCAGATCCCCTCTCCCAGGACCAACCCTTGAGCGCTGCTGCCACCGGGGTCCACTCTCCTCCCAGGGCTCAGCCCAAATGCACCCTCCTGACGGTCATCGAAGCCCCAGGAGGCTCTGCTGCCCACCGAGCCCAAAGGCGCCCCCTCACCATCCCCCCACAAGGAGCAGCAAGCTGCAGGGTGTGGGACCCCACGGCCAGGAGGCAGCAGCAGGCAGTGCCTGCCCAGCCCAGCTACCCTGGTAGCCTGGTCTACACTGGGGAGTAATTAAGCTCTCTTAACAGGGCTCCCGGGGCGGCCATGCTGTGAGCAATGGACGGAGGCGGTGAATGAATGAGCCAGGCCGAATGCCTCGCCTCTTGCTCTCCCGTGCGCCCCAGGCTAGGGCTGGAGCTCCTGCTCACCCCTGCTCTTCCTGAGGCCGGATGCTGAGGGGCCTAGGGCGACTTCTGGCCCTCCTGTCACTCACGTGGACTTTCTGCAGCCCCAGGGTTGTAACCGTTTCGTGCTGATGCCTCCCAACCCCGCCTCTCCTCCTAAGGCCCCCACACATCCCTCGTCCCTCGGGGCCTCCTTACTGCATCTGGGGGGCTGGGAAGTTGAACTCAGGATGCCCCAAGCAAATCTGTTTCCCCACAAAGACCTGCTCCCCCACCTCCGAAGTGGTCATTCCAGCCTCTTGAGGGCTGTCTTCTGTCCACTTCCCTGTCCAACTGACCGGCAGATCGCAGCTACCAAGTCCCTCCACGTCCATCCGGCCACTTTTTCACCCTGCCACCTCACTGGCCCCAAGCTGCCTTTCTTTTCTTTCCTCTTTAAAATGACAACAGCTTTGTGGGGACCATCACAGGGACAACCCGGCAGGTCTCAGTAGCCGCAGACATGTGAACCTCCACCAGTCTGCTTTAGGACACATCATCACCTCAAAAACCACAGCCTGAGCTGAGCACGGTGGGGCCCGCCTGTTGTCCCAGCAGCTCGGGAGGCTGAGGCAGAAGGATGGGCAGTCTGAGGCCACAGGCGGCCTGTGCAACATGGCAAGACCCTGCCTCAAAATGAAGAAAGGGGCTGGGGTGCAGATCAGTGGTAGAGCACTTGCAAAGTATGCCTCCCCTGGGGAGAAGAGAGCCTCTGCGCTGGGGTAGCTCCGTCACAGTGCATTAGACAAGGCCGCACGATGCCCGCTTCCAGCCCCAGCGCCAGCGCCAGAGAGCGGGGAGAGGGAAGAAAAGAGAGGGAGAGAAAAAAGCCCCTGCGCCCTCTGCCCACCTCCCCCATCCCTCCATTCATCTGCTTCTTCCTGTCTCCTGGTGCTGGCCCCTTCTGGGCACTTCACATACAAGATCCCACTGTGAGGGGGTAACAGGCAGGAAGACGGGGAACAGGGGCCCTGCAGCCAGCCACCGGCCAGCCTCGCCACGCGCTTCCCACCACCTGGGACAGACAGCGACTCGAGCCAGCTGTGGGCCAGAGGCTTTGGTCCAGTGGTCAGTGCTTCCCTCAGCAGCGGACCTGCCAGAAGGAAGCTGAGACTCAGTCACTGCCCGCTCTGCAGACATCAGGAAGGACGTGGGACCCAGCGAGAATTCTGCTCCCTATCAAGACCCGGAGCCGGAACTGCTGAGCTTTTAAAAGCCTGCTGTGGAGCCCAGGCCCTTGAAGATGCTGGGAATCCATTCACCCCTTCCACCGCGTGAGACAATGTGACCGAGGCTCTGGGCAGCAGTGGCCTCCACTACTGCCCGCCTCATGTCTCGAGGTGGACTCTCCTAACCAGCATCTTTAATAAACTCAGCCTGTCCTCCACGCTGGAACTACTTTGCCTCACACAGGTTCTTTTATACAGGAATATGTTGTTGTTGTTAGGTGCCATAGAGTCGGTATCCAACTCACAGCGACCCTCATAGGGTTATCAATGGCAGATTGTATCAGGATTGCCTTGGGAGTGGATTGCCAGGTCCTTATCTCATTTTTGTGATGCTGGGAATTGAACCCGGGACCTCAGAGACTGCAGGGTAGAGCGCTACCAACTGAGCTAAATCCCAGCCTATACAGGAATATAGACAAACTCAAGTATCTGTCGCGCCTCTCTCTAGACACCACCTGTCTCTAGACACGCACTCTCTGAAGCGCATGCTGTCCTATCCTCTCCTTTACCTAAGGAACTTCTCGCTGCCTCACTCTTACCGACTTCGTCCTGAAACTCCGTGTGACGGAGTCAAGGACCCGGCATCCTCCCCAGCTGAGATCCTGAGAGGGGGAAACTCCTCAGGGCAGATGGTAATGATGGGGTACAGCACCCCCCCACCATCCCACAGTACAACATGTGGCCTTTTGTGCCTGGCTTCTCCTCCTCAGCTTGCCGTTGCCGAGGCTCCGCCACATCACCGCCTGATCGGTGCTTTACTCGTCTTCTCCCTTTTTTTCCAGTACTCACTTGGGGCTTGAATCCGGGGCCGCACACATCCTCTGCAAGTGCCTCCCACCAAGCGGCAGCCCAGCCCCTTTCACTCTTTCCTCGAACCTGCCATCCTGCCTCAGCCTCCCAGGTCGCAGGCTGCTTCATTCTTTTTATGGCCAAATATTCCATCCACAGGAGCACACCACTTCTTGTCATCTTGGCGACACCACTTCTTGCCTGGATGACGCCCACAGCTTCCTCAGAGGCCTGTTCCCATCGACCCCCACCACAGCAGCCAGAGGGAGGCCGCTAAAGCGAAGTCACATCTGCCATGTCACTGCTCTGCTCCAAACCCTCCACAGGCTCCTGCTGTGCTCAACATAAAACCTGGGGCCCCACCAAAGCCTACCGGGCCCTTTATGCTCTGACCTCAGCTCTCACTGCCCTCAAACACACCTCACTACCCTTGTACTTGCTGCTCCAGCTGTCTAGAACAGTCATGGCTGGGGTTTAGCTCACCTGGTAGACTGCTGCTCTGTGCTCTCGGAGGCCCTGGGTTTGATCCCAGCACCACAAAAACAGGAGAAGGACCTGGAAGCCCACTCCCAAACAATCAGCCATTGAAAACCCTATGAAAAGCAGAGGAGCACTGACATAGTGCCGGGCACAGAACAGCGCTGGGGAGTGTTTCGTTCTGTTGTACACAGGGTCCCTATGAGTTGGACCCGACTCAACGACACCTAACAACAGGACACTCATAACACCCTCTGTTGCTCCAGAAGTGTATTTCCTTAGGGTTCCAACTTAAAATCCACCATCTCCAGTCAGCCCAGCCAGGTGTCTAGAGCAGGACTCAGCCCCCAACAGCCACGAGGCAATGACCAGAAATTGAAGGGAGGCCCCACGTCAGAGCTGAGCGTGTCTCTATCTGACACAGGTCCTGAGGATTCCTACTGGCAAACTCAGGCAGAGTTCACTCCCCAGACCAGGAAAAAGAACAGGAGCCAAGAAACATCTGTCCAAAAAGCACCAGGCCCTTGGAGGGTATGAGGCAGCTCAGTGCCTGGCTGAAGTAGGGGCAGAAGGTAAAGTTGGAAGAGGAGACCAGGTCCAGGGCATCTGTGCTTACTTTGCTAAGCAATGGGGAATTGCTGGTGAAGTTTTAGAGCCGAGTGACTCAATCAGGATTTGCCCAAGAGTAATTTATTCCACAGATGAGCAGGAAGATAAAAACCAACTGCAGGGAAATGCAGGATTAACCAGGGAGGAGGTGCCAGCTAACTAGGAGAGGAGAGGGCGGGACACTGAATAGGTCAGGGGCCAACCTCAGGCGATCCAAGGGGGTAGAAAAACCAGAGTCAGCTATTCTGGGCTCCAAACCTGAGTGACTAAGAGGTGGTGTATTTACAACAAATAGAGGGACTGGAGACGAACTTCACTGGCAGAATGCATGTGAGAGTTTCATACCCTACACCGTGAATGAAATAAAGTTGCATATAACAAAAGAAACACAGATATCAATCTAAGGTGTTTTGTGTTAGTGAGGAGACAAATCTGAGGCACAAAACTTTCCGGGAAGAGCGGGGCCCACGGCTCACGCCTGTACTCCCAGTGACCCGGGAGGTGGAGGCAAGAGGATCATGCGTTCCAGGGTGGAGGCAGCCTGCATAACTTAGTGAGACTCTGACTTAAAATTAAAATAAATAAATAAATAAATAAATTTTAATTAAAAATGTGTTGTGGGTGGAACCCACACTTCACTAGCATTCGGGAGGCCCTGGGATCCACTGCCAACACCGAAAATAAAGCTCAAATCAGATAAGGAGGAAGGATTTGTCAAGGTTTGCTCAGCCCACAAGGGGTGGCTGGGACAGCTGAAGCCCCAGACGCCATGAACTTGGGAGGCCACGCCCAAGATAAGTGACAAGCCACACTTGCCACACGTACACATTCTGTCCTTTAGTGACACGGGGAAGGCTTGCCACCCTCGAGTTTGCTCCCTACTGGGAGTTCCACCTTCAAAAGAAGGTCGTTTTGCCCCAAAACTCTGGAACTAGAATCACCTAAATAGGAGAGAACATAGCAGAGGGGGCGGGGGAGCGGGAAAGCCCTGCGGGGAGCGGGAAGGCCCTGAGAAGGTCTGGCTTCTCCCTTCCTGTTCCCAAATCCCATGGCCACCCCGAGTCCCTCCATAGGCCCCCTGGCTCTGCCTTTTGTTTGCTTTTCTTTTTGCGGTACTGGGGGGTCCCGTATACTTTGCAAGCGCTCAACCACTGAGCCCCACCGGCCAACGAGAGGCAGCTCGCAGTGGACAGGAAGCACATCAACTGGGCTGCTCTGTCCCCCATCCATGTTTCCCAATTAGGACCCAGCTTTTTTTTTTTTTTTTTTGGCGGTACTGGGGGTTGAACCCAGGGCCTCGAGCTTGCATGCTTTGGAAATGCTGTACCACTGAGCTGCACCCCCAGCTCCCCCCCCCCTTTTTTTTCACTTTTTGAGACAAGGTCTCCCGAAGTCACGCAGACTGCTTCTGGTCTGGAACTTGCGATTCTCCTGCCTCTGCCTCCCGAGTCGCTGGGATCACAGGCGGGCGCCACCTAGGACCTAGCGTTCTATGTCTTTCGCCTTTTATCTTTTCTTTCTTTCGGTACTGGGGTTTAAACTCTACGTCCTTCGCCTTATTTCTTTTTTCTTTTTCTTTCGGCCCTGGGGGTTCAAACTCCGGGTCTCGCACAGGCTTCGCCAGCGCTCTACCACCGCGCTGGACGCCCCCGTCCACTTTTTGCTTTTCGCCTTGAGACGGGGCCTCGCCAAGTCTCGCAGGCTGCCTCTGGCCTGGAACTCGCGATCCTCCCGCCTCCGCCTCCGCCTCCCCCTCCGCCTGCCGGGTTGCCGGGCCGACAGGCGTGGGCCCCGGCGCCCGCATTCGGGCGCCATGTGGATAGAGTTTCTGCCCAGGCCGGTCCCGACCCCGCAGGCCGCCATGACACCCCTCCCGGAAGGGGACCCAACGGCCGGCCCGCCCTCGGCGCATGCGCCCCGGAGCTCAACGGCCGCCACCCGGCGAGCCGCCGCCTCAGCCGCCCCGCCCCGCGTGGTCTCGCGCCCCCTCCTCCCGCTCCCCTCAACCCGCGGCGTCCCCCCTTGAACTGCTCGCCCGCAGCCCCAGTGTCGCCGCACCGTGGCCCCGCGCCCGGGAGGCGCCGCTCACCTGGTTCGTCGTTCGCCGCCGCGTGCTACGAGAAGAGCCGTCCGACTCCGGTTATCTGTCGCGCGCTGAAACCCGAGCTGCTGCGCTTCCTGCCTTCGGCGTCCGACTGTGGTCCCGCTCACTGGGCCGCTGGCTTGTCACTCAAGCGAAGCGCGCTCAGTCATTGGGTTATGGGAAAGGTGGTGGGAGGCTATTAGTGCAGAGAGGGAAATAGGGCGGGGCTCCGCGCCTCAGGTTCATTGGTCAATCTAAAAGTAGGCGCGCCTAAATGAGCCGACTCAGACCGGCAGCCGCACGCGCCCTATCACGTGATCCGAGACCAGGCGTAGGCGGCTGCGGCCATATTTAGTATGGGCCACTGAAGTCAAGTTAATTGGCTCACAGTATGTGCCCCACTCTTTTGAAGTGTGGCTTAATTTTGGTGGCTGAGCCACGGTTCTCGCAGTTGGGATCAATCTGTGGCCTCCGTGTCTCTCGCGGAGGAGACTCAGAGAGGATTTTGACGAGGATTGAGCGCTTAAAGTGATTCCTATAGATTAATTTTGTCTGTTCTTATAAATGGAGTAACACAATAGATTGGCGTCTTTGGTGTCTGGCTTCCTTTACTCAGGAAAAAAATTTTTTTGCCTTTGCCTTTTTTGAGTTGAGGTTTCCCTGTGTGGCTGAGGCTAGCCTTGAACTTGTGGATCCTCCTGCATCCTGCCTTCAAGTGTTAAGATGGCCTGGTTGGGCCCTCCACTCAGGTTAAGCCAGGTACTTAGCTTCATCAGAGAAAATTTCAGGACGAGTCAAGGTGAGGCAAGGTTGTAGAGTTTATTAAGCCCACACTTTCAGACACATGTGGGCCCTCAGAGAGAGTAAGGACTCCAAGACAGGGACACAGGAAAGCCAAAGGGAAAAGCCCCCAGGCATGCTACGTGTTCTCTCCAGTTTTCTTTAGCCTAGGGCAGGCACGGCCCAGGTGATGTCAGCTCTGGGCACCCAGTGTGGCCTGAACCTCAAACAGCTAGAAAGCCCCTGTCCTGGACTAGGGGGGTGCCAATAAGATCAAAAGAAGTTCCAGTGTTTAGGCTTCAAAAGAAAAGTCACAAGGGAGTTAAAAAAGAAAAAGTCACGTCCCAAAGAATCAGAGAATTACAGAGGGGAAGGCAAAATGGAAAGGTTAAGTACATTTTTGACTGCAAGCATGGCTTATGGCTATGTTAACATTTTCCTTATTTAAAATGTCCCTCAAAAATAACATCTCTAGCCGGGCACAGTGGCGCACGCCTGTCATCCCAGGGGCTGGGGAGGTGGAGGCAGGAGGATCGCAAGTTTGAGACCAGAGGCAGTCTGCCTAACTTAGCGAGACCCTGTTTCAAAAAGTAAAAAAATGGGCTGAGGGTGCAGCTCAGTGGTCCAGCACTTGCAGAGCATGCAAGCACGAGGCCCTGGGTTCAACCCCCAGTACCGGGGGAAAAAAAAAATCTCTATGCAGGCAGGCCTCACAGCAATCTTTTTGGTAGCTGTGTCAAAGTTCTCGAGTCCCAGCTGGTGAGATTCAAACCGGATCCCCGGGCTGAAAACTCTTTCCCTTTCCGCGTCCCATCCGAACTTCCCTATCTAGCTATCCTGCCTCGCTATCTGAAATTCTGACGGCACAGCTTTCGGCATCACAGCAACACGTGAGCCCCCAAAGCAGGACAAGCTGACGGACTCCTGGAGGCTGCTGCAATAGAGCCAATGTAATTTCTCCACTCACCTATTGATGATCAGCTTTTTTGTGTTTTATTGCTTTTGTTTTTGTTTTTGCAGTGCTGAGGAGCAAACTCGGGGCCTGGCACACGTTAGGTCACTGAGCTACACCCTCAACCCCAGCTTTTTTTTTCCCCCTTTGGAGACGGGGCCTCACTATGTCGCACAGGCTAACCCTTCACTGGGCCGGAGTGATCCTCCGGCCTCAGCATCCTGTGGGACCCCAGGCGAGCGCTAGCCAGCTTGGCTTGCCCACTGTCCATAAAGCTTGAACAAGGAGCTGCGCAGTGTGGGGCCCGCCTCTGATCCCAGCTACTTGGGAGGCAGAGGCAGGAGGGTCACAAGTTCCAGGCCAGAAGCAGCCTGCGAAGCTTATTTTGCTGTCTCAAAATAAAAAGTGAAAAAGGGCTGGGTTGCTGCTCAGTCTAGAGCCCTTGCCTAGCATCCGTGAGACTTTGGGTTCAAGCCACCAGTATTGAAAAAGAAAAGAAAAAGAAAAAAACTTTAAGGGCTGGGGGAGGGGATAACTCAGAGGTAAAGAGCACAGTTAACAGGCCCTGGGCCCTGGGTTTGATCCCCACTACTGCTAAAATAAATAAATAAATAAAATTATGATGAATTTTTATTTATTTATTTATTTATTTATTTATTTGTGGTGCTGGGAGTTTAACCCAGGGCCTTGCGCTCGCATGCTCTGCAAGTGCTGGACAACTGAGCCCCCAGCCCATTTTTTTACTTTTTGATACAGGGTCTCGCTAAGTTACACAGACTCCCTCTGGTCTCAAACTTGCGATCCTCCTGCCTCTGCCTCCTGAGTCACTGGGATTATAGGCGTGTGCCACCCCACCCGGTTTAAACAAAATACACTTTAAGTAAAGACAGGGTCAGGATTGATTGGCGCCTGGAGCCAAAGGAATAAATCAAGAATACTAATCCTGACTTTTGAAGGATTTTTCTGCACTAATTTCCATTTTTAATTAATTAATTTATTTATGGCAGCCCTGGGGGTTGAACCCAGGGCCTTCCACATACTTTGCAAGCACTCTACCACTGGGCTGCACCCCCAGCCCATTTATTTTTTATTTTGAGTCAGGGTCTGGCTAAATTGCGCAGGCTGCCGCTGACCTCGAACTCACGATCCTCCTGCTTCCGCCTGAGTTGCTGGGATTGCAGGGCAGGCGTAGGCCACCGTGCCTGGTACCACTAACACCTCCTCCTCCTCTTCCTCTGCCTCCTTCTCCTCCTCCTCCCTCTCCTTCTTCTCTTCCTCCTCTCCTCCTCCTCCTCCTCCTCTTCCTCCTTCCCCTCCTCTTCCTCCTCCTCCCATCTGCTGCTGCTTCTGCTTCTGCTACTATTATTACTAGTACTGCTACTTCTTCTTTCTACTTTCTTCTTTTTCTTACTTCAGCTCCCAGCATGTCATCTTTCCTGAGGCTTCCAGGCAGAGCACCTGCATGCCCTGTCGTGTCTGACCCACGGCCCTGATTGATTCATTTTGAAGGGCCTTTCTCCCTGAAGTTGCCCAGGCCTCAGTTCTCTCAGTCTGCAGAATGAATGAGTGGACTCAGGGTAAGGTGTCGGGGGAAAGTTGTCCCAGGCATGTGGAGGGAAAGCTTGTGCTGCCTTCCCTGAGGGGCTGGCACTGGAGTTGTATAGTGAAGGATAAATTAGAGGCAGTGTGTCTGGTAGAAGGAATGGCAGGGACTGAGATCCAGAGATGGGAAAGGAAAACAAGGTACTTCTGGGGACCACTGACTCCCCTGCCCGCTTCTCCCACCTATCTTTTCCAGTACTCCTTTCTGGCAAGATGAGCCTCCTCACCGCTCCTCCAGTGGACTGAACCTGTTCTGACCTCAGGGCCTTTGCACTAATTGTTCCCTCTGTCTGCAGTGCTTTTCCTTCTCACCTTGGCATTCTCTTGTCCTCCCTTCATTCCTGTCTTTGCTCAAATGTCACGTACTTAGAAAAGCCTTCCCTGTGTCCTCACCAAATAAGTCCATTCCTGTCCCTTCTTATCTCTACCCATCCCATAGCTTGACTTTTCTTCCTTGCAATGTTTAATAAGTTTTCTCCATTGTTTTCTATCTCCCTCCCCCAGAAAGATGTCCGCAATCTGTTAACAGGGATTTATTTTGTTCACAGGGGGATCCCTGGCTACTAAAAGAAGGTCTGGCATGTAGCAGATGCTCAATAAATAGCTGTCCAGGGCCGGGGGGTAGCTACGTGGTAGAGCACTTGCCTGAAATGTGCAAGGCCCAAGGTTTAATACCCAGCACTGCAAAAAGATAAATAAATGGAGACCTAGTAAACATGTGAAGGAACGAGCCGGAGAGCCTAGGTCATAGCTGGGATTCTGAATGCTGGTGAACCCGGGGAGGGGCAAAGGAGAGGAAGGCAGGTTCCAGAGGCTGGGTCTTCGGAGTGCAGGAAGATCTTGCCCTTCCTATACAGGGAGCATTGACAATGTCTGGAGACATTGTCACGATTGGTTGTCATGATTGGAGGGGGAAGATGCAGGTGCATAGAGGCCAGGGATGCTGCCCCACGTCCTGTAATGCATAAGACGGTCCCTGCCATCAAGAATGATTTCCCCGCCTGGTGTGGTGGCACACGCCTGTCATCCCAGCGGCTCAGGAGGCAGAGGCAGGAGGATCGCAAGTTTGAGACCAGAGGCAGTCTGAGTCATTTAGGGAGACCCTGCCTCAAAAAGTTAACAAAAAATGGGCTGGGGGTGCAGCTCAGTGATCCGGCACTTGCAAAGCATGCAGGCGTGAGGCCCTGGGTTCAACCCCCATTACCCCCAAAAAAATAAAGAAATAAAATAAATAAATAAATAAATAAATTATCCCCCCAGCTAGGTTCTGTGGCACATACCTGTGATCCCAGTGACTCTGGAGGCAGATGCAGGAGAATCACAAGTTTGAGGCCAAAGGCAGCCTGCACAACTTAGGGAGACCCTGCCTCAAAATGTAAAGGAGGGAAAAAATGGGCTGTGTGTGCGGACCAGTGGCAATTACGAAGCATGCG
>VMDO01026744.1:0-26263 GCA_007922755.1 Pedetes capensis
AAAAAGGGAGAAAGGAAGGAAGGAAGGGAAGGACGGGGGGAGGGAGGGAGGGAGGGAAAGAAAGAGAGAAAGAATATGAGCTGAAAACACATTAAATTTCAACCTGAAATGCCCAGGGGAATGGCTGGTTAAAGCAACATTCTTAAATTCCTTGGATAATAAAATTGATGCTAAAAATTCATGTTGATTATAAAAATCTCATTTTTAAAGAGATTTTGTTAGACCTGAAAATACAGTCATATTAACTTGCATATGGATGGGTACCTTATGAGAAATAATCATTCATTTTCTCTAATGTGATTATAGTGTTTGAGTTATGGTTTAAGTTGAAATATTACTTTACTTTTAGGAGATTCACAATAAAATATTTGAAGAAGAAGCAGAGGTGTGGAGGATTGGGCAGGAGGATCACAGGTTTGAGGCCGCAGGCAGCCTGCATAACTTAGTAAGATCCTGAAACAAGATAAAAAATTTAAAAGGGTGCTACGGGTGCAGCCAGTGGTACAACAGCACTTGCAAAGTACATGCAAGGCCCTGGGCTCAACTCCTCATTACTGACAAAAAAAAAAAAAGATTTGATGATAATGAGTCAAAATAAAGCAATTTAGTTGTGTATGTCTTCATTTTGTAGGGATAAGGACATATAGTTAGGAAGGAGCAATCCCTGGAGAAGAAAATCATGTTTGGGAGAGTGGCAGGTCAATGAAAAAAAGGAAAACCATCCACTAGATGGATTGACACAGTGTCTGCAACAATGGGCTTAAACATAAATAAGATCATGTGCTTGGCACAGAATCAGGGAGTGTTTCATTCTGCTGTACGTAGGGTCGCTATGAGTCGGACCCAACTTGACAGTACCTAACAACAACAGATGAAAGATGGTAAAAATTGGTGGTTAGTACTGCTGGAATGTCAGGTGAGGTGGTGGTGCATGGCTGTAAACTCAGCACTTGGGAGGCTGAGGCAAGAGGATCATGAGTTGGAGACCAGCCTGGGCTGCACTCTCAGTCCATTTTTTAATTTTTTAATTTTCAATCAGGGTCTTGCTAAGTTACTCAGGCTACTTCTGGCCTTGAACTTGCCATCCTCCTGCCTCCTACCCAAGTCCCTGTAATTAGAGATAGGCACCACCATGTCTGGCTGGAAATTATCTTAAAGTCCATATAAGGTAATGACCTTGAGAGGATAAGGTGAATAATATGAGTAATAATAAAGATGTTTGTTACTGTATAATGTGGTGTTGCTGCTGTCTCCCGGCCTAACATGATCAGTGCCATCTTGAAGGACAGCATCTGGAAGACCATCACGAAACCCTGCTCCACAGTCATGGCGATGGAATAAACGTAACTATACACCGGATAGAGAGGCTTATGATAATAGTAATGGGATTATCAACACGCCTTCTTGGAGGGAGGGGACAGTCACAAGACTCTTGATATGCCAATCACTACTTCCTCCTTCCCCAGTGACAGACAATAGAAGAGATGAACAACTGACTTGGGGGGACTCCCTGGAGGATTCTTCCTGAGGTAGCTGCCCATGAGGCTGCTGGGGAGTCGCCCATACTCCTGAAAGAAACCCCAACAAATTCATTGGCTCACCAAATTGAATTTGACAGAATCCTCTCCTTGGTCTGTGTCCTGTCTATCTGGGGTGAACAGAGGTTCCCTTTACATCTCCCCAGGGAACATTACAGTTCATGAAACATAGAAAACTAACTGTTTTAACTGTACCATTCAGGGGCATTAATATATTCACACTGTTGTGCCTCCAGCACCACCAGCCATTCCAGAACTTTTTCACAATCCCAAATAGGATCTCTGTACCCAGTAAAAGTTAGCTCCCCAATACCCCTTCTCCTAAATCCCTGGTGACCTCTGTTCTACCTTCTGTCTGTCAGAATTTGCCCATCTAGATCGCTCACACAGTTAGAATCATATAGTGTATCCACTGCTTTTCACACCACTATGACAGAATTCCAGATGGGAGCAGCCTTAATGGGGAAAGACTTATTTTGGCTTACAATTTCAGGTCAGTCCATCCAGGTGGGGAAGGCTTGCGCGACAGCTTAGTTCACATTATGGCAGATCTGGGAGCAGAAAGCAAGGTTGGAAGCAAGGGCCAGGTATAATCCTCAAAGGCCTTCTCCTTGTGACCTGCTTCCACCAGCTGGGCCCACCACCCAAAGGTTCCACAGCCATCCAAAGCAGCCACCAGATGGGGGCCAAGTATTCAAGTGTGAGCCTGTCAGGGACACTTGAGATAGAAACTGCAACATAGTACTTGTCCTCTGTGTTCAGCTAACTTCACTTAGTACAGTATCTTCAAAGCTGATCCATACTGTAGCACGTATCAGAATGGCCTTCCTTGTTAAGCCTCGATACTATTTCACCAGATGTATACATCACACTTTGCTTATCCACTGGTTTGTCAGCAGACACTTAGTTTGCTTCCACCTTGTGGCTATTGTGAATATTGCTGCTATGAACATGGGCGTGCCAATACCTCTTTGGGAATCTGCTTTCCATTCTTTTGAGCATGCACCTAGAATTATTGGCTTACATGATCATTCTATGTCTCACCTTTTTTTTTGGGGGGGGGGGTACTCAGGGAATGAACCCGGGGCCTCGTCCATTCTTTGCAAGTGCCCTGCCAATGAGCTGCGCCCCTAGCCCTTTTTATGTTTGTTTGTTTGTTTTTCTCTCCTGAGACAGGATCTCACTCAGTTATGCTGGATGCCTCTGGCCTCAAACTTGCAATCCTCCTGCCTCTGCCTCCTGAGTTGCTGGGATCACAGACATGCACCGCTGTGCCCAGCTTCTATGTTTCACTTTGAGGATTCACCCAACTGTTTTCTCAGCAAAGACATTTGATAATAGATATTGGGCATTGATGTTTTTCTTCTCGGTGTTAGTTCGCTTGCTGGTGCACAAGAACAGACCATGGCCTTTGAGCCTGTCTATTCTCATTCCCCGGTTCCCATCCCTCACTTCACTGAGTCACACTGGCCACTTGCCCATCTGACACAACAGGCTCAGGCCTTCTACCTAGAACCTCCTTCCCCAGATATGCACAGGGCTCACACCTTGTTGCCTCAGGCTTTGCTCCAATGTCACCTCTAGAGAAGCCAGTCTACCCTGACACCCTATCTAAGGTGACCATAACACCCTCACTTTCTGGTTCAACTCCCTACTTTGGTTTTCTTTATAGTCCTTACTACCACCCAATCTGTTGAATGTATATTTGTTTCCTTCTGTCTTCCCCAGCCTAAGGAGGGCAGGGACTTTTGTCTACAATATTTATTGCTGTAACCCTTGTACAGAGTGTCACATTCACATTTAGTAATTGTTCAATAAATATGTGTTGGACAGAAACCAGCCGGGGGCCCAGTCAGGAGACAAGACTTGGCCTTGATTAATTAGAATAGATCTTGTCCAAGACTTAGACCAATGCGCTTGGCATTTCTGCTGTAGATGTGATTATCCTGCGCGGTACATCCTTCTCCAGATTTATTATGTGTGACTTATGCCATTTATTTTGTGATAACCATTTTCTTTTTAGCTTTTCTATTTTTTGAAAATAATTTGAACTGTAGGAAAGTTACAAGAATAGTACAATGAACACCATATGCCTTCCACCTATACACACCAGTTGTTAACAGCTTGACACGTTTGCTTTCTTTTCCCTCTCCCAGCCAAAGTGTCATTATTGTTATTGTTATTCTGAGGATCTTGACAACACAACTCTTAAATTTCTTGCTAAACCATTTGAAAACCACTAAAGAGCTGACTTCCATTGGATTTCCAATTTTCACATTAAATGTCTTCTGAAATATAAGTGATCTTGAATGAATCAGTGAAATGACAACAAAAGAAATTGGGCTGGATTGTATCTCAGTGGTAGGATGTTTGCTGAGCATGTGCAAGGCCCCAGGGTCAGTTCTCTCCCTCTCAAAAGTAAAAATTAAACTCAGGAGTTATTTTAAGGATACTCTCAAACTAATTCTTTGCCAATCAAAAGTTAACATCATATATTTGGGAACTGGAGTTAATAGTTCCATAGTGTTGTCTGTACTTGTTGTTGTTGTTGTTGTTGTTAGGTGCCATGGAGTCAGGTCTGACTCATAGCAACCCTATGAAAAACAGAATGAAACACTCCATAACACTGTGCCATGCCTGGCACTATGTCAGTGCTTTGCTATTCATAGGGTTTTCAATGGTGGATTGTTTTGGGAGTGGGTTGCCAGGTCCTTCTCCCTAGGCTACAGCACTTGGTATTACCAGGCAGTGTCTCATCCAAGGACTAACCAGGCCCTACCCTGCTGAGCTTCTGATATCTGATGGGATCAGACACCAGGGTGCTATGGCTGTAGACTGTCTATACTTACTCTGTTAAAGACACACACAGAAAGACAGAAATAATTCTTCCCCAAGCACATTTTGCCAAGATGAGTGTGTGTCATGTTAGAGTGTCATGTCACGCCATCACTGTAATTTCTCTTTATACAGATTTTGATCTGACTCCATCCTCATTGCAGCTCTGTGGGAAAATTCACCAAATCCCTGTACAAAGACAGCTGCTTTGAATAGTTTTCTTTTACTTTACTGCCATCTAATGGACAAAACAGAGAATTTTGAGGCTTGTTTTTCTAAAAAGCACACACATGAATTTGCTTAAAGTTTATCTGGACACAAAATATGTTTTGCTGCAGAATAAACACATAAACTTTATCTACCATGGCCTTCTTGCTCTGCTTTGGATTAAGTAAAATTTCTAGTAAACTAGTGTTTCAAAGATGATACCCTATTTCACATTATCCTGAAAACAATATAGGCAATGAGTTTGGTTTTGCTAGTGACTTTGGGACCCATTTGGCCTCCCAAGGAGGCTCCTGTCTTCCCTTTCCATTCAGCTGTATACTCAGGTCTTTGGCAAGATTATGTTCTGTCTTTCTAGTGTGATAAAGTGGGAGAAGGGAGGAGAAGCCAGAGAAAGGAGATGGGAGGGAAAGGGGAAAGGAGGGAGGGAGGGAAGGAAGGAAACAGAGGGAGGGAGAAAAGAAAGAGGAAGAGAATGTAGGGTATAGATGACAGGAGAAGAAAGATATGAGACTAAAGAGACTAAACTGTGGATAAGGATATGAGAAAGAAAAGAGAGGGAAAGCCACATAACACCTGACTAAGGGTTGCCATGGTTTGGGTGCGTTGCATGTCCATCCCCCAGAGGTCCATGTGCTGGAAGGCTGTTCTCAGTGTGGTAGGATTTAAGAGGTGGGCCCTAGTGGGGGTCATGAGGTCATTGGAAACTCTGCCCTTGGAAGGTCATTAGGTCCCTGGGGAACTACCCTTGGAGGACATTAATGGGGTTCTCTTGAGACTTGGAGTCCTTAGGAAAAGGGTGAATCTGTCCCTGAGCCTGTCTGACTTCCTGTCTCACCATGTGATCCCCTCTGCACATGGCCTTTTCCAGTTTCCCACCATGCAGTGACACAGCCAGGGGGTCCTGCCAAGGGGACTGGTGCCCTGCTATTTGGATTCTCCAGCCACCAGAACTGTGAGCTACATGAACCTTTTTACTTTATAAGGTACCCAGCCTCAGGTGTCTTTACAGTAATAGAAAACAGACTAATACAGAGACACAGGGACCTGAAGGACAAAGAAATACAAGGGGCAGGCTAGAGGATCAGCTCAGTGGTAGAATGCTCACTTTGCATGCATGAGGCCTTGGGCTTGATCTCCAGCACCACAAAAAGGAAAAGCGTGACAACCCTTCCCAGCCCCACTTCCCATCTACCCTCAATGCCCAGAGCCACACACTTGCCTGCCTGGGCCGGACGCCCCTCCTGTGCACTCCCTTCTGCTCATCCCCTCCTTTCCTACAGGTTGTTATGCTTGCTGTGTGTTGGTGGCTTCTCCCACTCCCTGCTGGACCGTGAGCTCCAGAAAGGCAGATTTGGGCCTTTTTCCTTTCATGTTTTGTTCACTTATATATCCCCAGTGAATGGAGTAAAGCCTGGCGCCTATATGAC
This sequence comes from Pedetes capensis, assembly GCA_007922755.1. Classification (NCBI taxonomy): domain Eukaryota; kingdom Metazoa; phylum Chordata; class Mammalia; order Rodentia; family Pedetidae; genus Pedetes; species Pedetes capensis. The sequence goes on from VMDO01026744.1 coordinate 6,029, forward strand.
ATGTGCTTACTAAATGCGTATGAAGTTCATGAACAAAAGGCATGGACAAAGGAATGGTGAGTCCACTCTAGAAGTGAGAAAGAGGCTGCACCTGCCTTCTTTGCTTCACTTTGTGGCCAATGCCTTTTCTCCCAGGCAGAGCCCATTTTCATGCACCGGCTACTCCCTGACCTTTGACTCAGGCTTCTCTTCTCAGACACCACTGTCACTTCCTAGAAATCATTGGCTGTCTTTCCCCTCAAATAAATGTTGCTTCTGGTTCTCAAAAGCAGAGCTAGCAATAGGAGCCTTATAATCCTAGACATTTCATGACTAGACATTACACACCATTCTCTCTGTACCAAAAACAGAGATAGTAGCTGGGCATAGTGATGCCCAGTAATAATTCCAGCACTTGGGAGGCAGAGACAGGAGGATCACAAGTTCCAGGACAAGGGGTATGTAGTGAGACTCTGTCTCAAAAAAAGAAAGCCAGGTGCCATGGTTCACACCTGTCATCCCAGCAACTCAGGAAGTGGAGGCAGGAGGATCACAAGTTCAAGGCCTGAGGCAGCCTGCATAATTTAGGGAGACCTTGTCTCAAGATAAAATATAACCGGGCATGGTGGCGCACACCTATAATCCCAGCGGCTTGGGAGGTGGAGGCAGGAGGGTCGCAAGTTCAAGACTAGAGACTAGATGGTCTGCGTAACTTAGCAAGACCCTGTCTCAAAAAATTAAAAAAAAAAAAAAAGGGCTGGGGGTGCAGCTCAGTGGTCCAGCACTTGCAAAGCATGCAGGCACAAGGCCCTGGGTTCAATCCCTAGTACCACAAAAAACAAACAAACACGCAAAATAAATAAAATAAAGCCTGGGCTGGGAGTGCAGCTCAGTGTTGGAGCGCCTGCAAAGTGTGCACAAGGCCCTGGGTTCAGCCCATCAATATTGAGAGGGAAAAAAACAGAAAGGAAAAAAAAAAGAAATGGTGTTTTCTAGGAACTCATAAGTGGGTGGGCCAGTTTGGAGATGCAGCCCCCAAGGGAGGCTCATGAAACGATGATGCCAGTTCCTCTAATGGCTCACATAATTCTACATCAATAGCCTAAGGCTTTCAGATCACACATCACAATTTTCCAAACATGCACATCTCTTTCTACCTTATTTGGTCCTCCAAATATTCCTATGGCATAAATGGGACCTCAACTGCACTGCTTTGTGGAAGCTGGACTCATCCTTTGCCCTGGCTATCTCAGCCTCCCAGGGTCACATACAGTACAGCTGAGCCAGCTCAGAGCTGGAGTCTTTTCCACCTTCCACCAGACCACAGTGAGGTGTGGTGTAGACCCTACAGGGTGAATGCAGCAAGAGCCCCAGGATCTCGACAAGGGGCCTCAATATTTTTGGCGGAAAGAGTTTGCAGCACTGAGCGCAGCTTGGTCACCAGCTGTGGCCACGAGCAAGTTATATTAACTCTCTGCACTTCATCGTCTCCATTTGTAAAAGGATCAAAAAAGTCTACGTGATTTTCTCTCTTTTTTTTTTTTGAGACAGTGTCTCACAGTGTAGCCCAGGCTGGCCTTGAACTCCCAATCTTCCAGCCTCAGTTTCCCAAGTGCTGAGATTACTGGCATGCACCACCCCATCCAGCTTCCACCTGATCTTATGATGATGGCTTCCAGAGGCTGAGACCATGCACTGACTTGAGAAAGACCCTTCACTTTGGAAAGGAAAGGGCTTACCAACACATTACTGTGAGAAGTTAAAGAAAATGACAACTGTGACCAACCCCTCCGCAACCCAAGCTTCAACCAGAAGGGAACTGACACAGATCCGATGAAGATCCAAAAACAACTTTATTAGGAGATTGGCCAAGTGCAAAACATCACTCGCAGGTGCAGGGAGTCTCTTAAAGCAAAATAAGAAAATTCGGTTGGATTTAACAACACAACCTGCAGCGCATGGTGGCACTCACTGGAACCCCAGCAGGGAGAGCGTGAGGTCACAGCCAGCCTGGGCTATGCAGTGAGATTGAGACTCACACAAACCAAAACAAGCCGCACACCTGCCCCCTCGGCACAACAGCCCAGCCTCGAGGCGCCCGTCCACCTCCCACCACTGACATGTGCTTCCTAGGGCTGCCTCTGAGGTCTCTAATGTGGGCAACTCAGCCATTGCCCTTGAAGGCTCTGAGATGGGTAAGAACAGAATATTAAGATAACCTCAAAGGCATGCACACTGTAGGCCAAAACTCACTGTCTTTTCTATTCTCCACATCACACTATTTTCCACCCAATGTCCAACATCATTAACTACAGATCTGGCAATAAATACCTCATGATAGTCTAAAATACTCCAAATAATGCAAAGCCAGCAACACAAAAATAGTAAAATTTATAGGCGGTTATACCAGTGATTATATTTTCTCAGAGAAGTTGAATTATAAAGATGAAATCCTTTCATTTTGATAAAGTCTGAAGACAATGAAGATTCTAACATTTTCTATCACTCAGGTTTGCTATACAGCAGGGATCTGCTTCTCAGGAGCATTCCAGTAACTATGGCAGCAGAACTATTGCTTTCATGAGTCCATTATGTGTTGCTATAACATAATACCTGAAACTAAGTACTTATAGAGAAAAGAGGATTATTTAGTTCACATTTCTAGCACTGGCATCTTCTCCACTCTGATCAGGGCACATCACAGCATGGTATATGACATCACGGTGCCGGCACATGGGGAAGACATCACATGACCAGACAGAAAGCAAGAGGGAGATCCAAGACATCTGAACTTGCTTTTAACAGCCCATTCCCAAGATAACTAACCTACTGCATACAACCAGCGTTAATCCTTTCCAACTGTGGTGCCTCCATGACTCAACTACCTTCCTCTTAAAGGATCTACCACCTCAATACCACTACACTGAGGACCAAGATTCCAGCAAATGAGCCTTTAGAGGACCTACTTAAACCATATCTAAACCAAAGCAATGACACTTACAGAGACTGTAGATCCCTGTGACACAAAAGGCACTTGTCAATGTTGCCAGGCACAGTGGCTCATACCTATAATCCCAGCAACTCTGAGGCAGAGGCAAGAGGATCACAAGTTTGAGGTCAGAGGCAGCCTGTGTAATTTAGCAACCCGTCTCAAGATAAAAAAATAAAAAAGGGCTGGGCTAGGCGGCACACACCTGTAATCCCAGTGGCCAGGAGGATCGCAAGTTCGAGACCAGAGGTAGTCTGCATAACCTAGCAAAACCCTGTCTCAAAAAGTGAAAAATGGGCTGGGGGTGAAGCTCAGTGGTCCAGGACTTGCAGAGCATGCAAGCACGAGGCCCTGACTCCAACACCCAGTACTGCAAAAAAAATAAAAAATTAAAAAATTAAAAATAAAAAAGGGGCTGGGGGTGTAGCTCAGTGGTAGAGCACTTGCGAAGTATGTACAAGGTCCTGGGTTAAGTATCCCCAGAATGAAAAAAAGAAAAAGGTATTCTCAAGCTCAAGCTAGTGGTTAAAGGTGTGATCCGTATTCAAATTTCCCATGGAGTGGTTCGTGAGAGAAAAGCCACTGAAATGGTGCTCAGCGAATGGACAGGCAGTCCTTGGCTCTTGAGGTAGAGAATTTATCCCACGTCTTCATATATTTCCAAGCCCTGTGCCCAGGAACACACTAGGCTTGTCCACGCACTATTAGGATATTCCCAGAACTGTGGTTGCAACAGGTACCACCTGCCACTTTGAGGATATGATTTAAATATCTTAGAGCAGAGGTCCCCAAAGCCAGGGCCAGTGACTGGTACCAGTCTATGGCCTGTTAGGAGCCAGGCCACAAAGCAAGTGAGCAGCAGGTGAGGGAGCACCCAGCCCCATTGCACAATAGATGAGATGCGCTGCACTTGAATCATCCTGAAACCATCCCCCCCATACACACACACACACACACACACACACACACACACACACACACCAGTCCATGGAAAAACTGTCTCCCATGACGCCAGTCCCTCGTGCCAAAAAGATTGAGGACAAGTGTCTTAGAGAACAATCCATGATACACATACACTAGAATTAAAAAGGAAGGAAATTCTGACACAGGCTACCTGAGCGAACCTTAAGGATATTATGCTAAGTGATACAAACAAGACACAAAAAAAATAACACAGCATGATTCCACTTGCAAGAGTAGGCAGAGTACTCAAACGCATAGAGACAGGTGGCAGAACGATTGTTGTCAGGAGCTGAGGGGAGGAGGGCATGGGAATTACTGTTTAACAGGCACAGGGCTTCAGTTTAAGATAGGGATGGCCAGCAGTGACTGTTACACAACAATGTGACAGTACATGATGCCACTGAACTGTGCCCTTAGAAATGGTTCCAATGGCTGGGTGCCATGTCCCATGCTTATAATCCCAGCAACCTGGAAGCCTGAGGCTGTAGGATCATGAGTTCAAGGCAGGAGGATCCTGAGTTCAAGGCCAGAGGCAGCCTGCACAATTTAGTGAACACTTTCTCAAAATAAAAAATAAAACAGGGGCCAGGGGTGAAGCTCAGTGATAGAGCACTTGCCTAGCATGTGTGGGGCCCTGGGTCCAACCCCAAGTACTGGGGAAAAAAAAAAAAAAAAAAAAGCTAGGATGGTAACTTTTGTGTGAAGTGCATTTTACCACAATTTAATATTCTTTTCTTTAATGAGAAAAGGTCCGTGCCTGGAGTGGTGGTACACATCTGCAATCCCAGCACTCAGGAAGCTGAGGCAGGAGCATAAGAGTGTGAAGCCAGCCTAGGCTACACAGTGAGATGCCCCAGTCAAGGAGGAGGAGGAGAAAGAAAAGAAGAGAGAATAGGAGGAGGGGGAGACGGTGCCCACAGCCTGAGTAGCCTGACCTTGGAAAGAATCCCTTCTTATGATTTTCTTAGCTGGTGCTACTGGGCGGTGGTGGAAACTTTAGGATGGGGCCAAGTGGGAGGTATTTCCACCACTGAGGGGGTGCCCTTGCAGGGGACTGTGGGGCCCATGCTGTCCAATGCCATCAGACTGGACCAAAACCACTAGGGCATCCTGAGTTGCCCTTAGCAAATACTGTGGTTTACCCAGCCCTCCTGCATTGTCCACTTTGGTCCACGGGGGAAGCCTTTCCCTCCAACAGTTTCCATCCCTAGGCTAACACTGGGAGGCAGATTTTCACTCCTCTTTCTTACCATGCCAAAGAAGACAAGTACCTCATATGATTGGTGAGGGTTAAAACTTATAGGGCATGGTTCCTTGGTGGTCAAGGCCCCAGGGTTAGAGTTCCCTGTGCCTGCCCTGATCTTTGTTAGAGCAGCAGATCAGGTGGGGCCCACTTCAACATATTGGACATTCTTTCTTCTCCACCTCTCCTGCCCAAGCCTCAGTCTGAGTCTCGTGAAACAGACCTGGCTGAATTTGGTTTCGAGTTTGCATAAGTAGAAGGCTCCCTCCTGAACTGGCAACCAAAGGTTTTTCTCATATCAGCTTCACAAGAGCTGGCCTGGACTTAGTGTTTTACTGGGTGAAAAATATGACATTGATCCCCATCTGGAGGGGATTCTGAGCCTCTTCTCTGCTGGCAGTGAGAGGGCAGAAATGAGAGGGTAAAGGATAAGGGCTTTATTCCCCCAAATCACCATGAAATCTCCTTCTAAAAATAAGCAAAGTAGAGCAAACATTCAAAGCAAAATCCTTTTCAGTGGAACTCATTTAGCCTTATATAACATTCACTTCTTGGGCTAGGCTGGGTGTGATGGGGCATACCTATAAACCCAGCACAAGGGAAGGCGGCTGAGGCGGGATGATTGTGAGTTCGAGGTCAGCCTGGGCTTTCTATTACCATAGCAAACATGAGATAATATAAAAAGAGAAGTTTTATTCTGACCCATGGTTTTGGTCCATGGTCAATAGGTCCTGTTGTTTGAGGGTCTGTGGAGAGGCAGCACATCATGGGAGAAGCATGTGGCAGAGCAAAACCCCTTACCCCATGGCCGAAAGAGAGAAAGAGATAGGGAATTGGCCCCACAGTCCCCTACAAGGGCACACCCTCAGTGACCCCAATACTACCCACTCTGCCCCATCTTAAAGCTTCCACCACCTCCCAATGCACTACTCTGGGGACTAAGCCTCTTGTACCTTTGGGTGACACTCTGGATCCACATGACAGCAGTGCCTTACAGAAGACTTTGGACAGATAAATACTTGACATATTAAAAAAAAATACGCAGCCGAGCATGGTGGTGCACACCTGTAATCCCCACGAGTCGGGAGGCAGAGGCAGGTGCATCATGAGTTTGAGGCCAGAGGCAGCCTGCATAACTTAGTGAGACAGTGTCTCAAAATAAACAATTTTTTTTAAAAATGGGCTAAGGTACAGCCCAATGGTAGACTACTTGCAAAATATCTGCAAGGCCCTTCATTCAACTTTCAGGTACCACCAAAAAAAAAAAAAAAAAAAAAAAAAAAAAAAAAAAAAAAAAAAAAAAAAATACAGCCAATCCTGAAACAATCAGTCATTGGAAATGCTGCGAAGGTTGCTGAGTCAGACCTGACTCGACAGCACCTGACAACATCAGCAACAACACTCTGGATCTTCACTGTCTCCCAAAGGCTTGTATGGTAAAGAGCGGTCCCTTGGTTGACACTACTGGGTGCTGGTGTGTAGGGCACTGCCTAGAGAGGCAGTTCGCCCTGGGGCCTATCTAGGCCCACTTGGAGATCTAAGGTTCATTCCTGGGCAGTAACCTTTGCCCTACATCTGGGAACTCCTGGGTGTCGAGCTTCCAAAGATGGTGCTCGTGTCCAACTCCTCTCCTCAGACCCTTCAACACCTGGCTGATTGGCTGTTTCCAAACCACCAAACGGCTCCTGATTGAACCGTTTAGGAACCACCCCTGATTGGTCCTTTTTACAAACCCAAATTTTCATGTCTCCTCTGATTGGCCAACGCCCGTATGGAGTGGCACTCCCTGATAAGTCCCTGGCTAGCCCCTGAAGGGGATATAAGGGAGGTGCATGGAGAAGTCAGGTCCATTCCACTGACAGGGACAGACGAAGTAATAAGGACCTGTGTTGAGCTGAGCACTTGGAGTTGGCGTCTTTACTGGAAGAAAGTAGCAAGGAGCCACCATGCACAAACCTCCGAGCTGTCCCCAGGGACTGGTGGAGTAGCTGTGGGCATAAGCCTCCTTTCTGGGTGACATGGTTCTCTGGTGCTCAGCTCCCCCTCACCAGACAGTGGGTCTTCAGTGGCTGGTTCCAGCTCACAGCCAGAGCAAGTCCAGTGGCAGGGCAACATCCCACACTGGTGGAACATTTTGTATGTGTGTCTGTGTGGGATTTGGGGGGACAGGTTGGCCTCAAACTTGAGATCTTCCTCCACTGGCCTCCCAAATGCTGGGATTATAGGTGTGTGCCACTATACTCGGTGCAGGTGGTGGAACCTTTAAGAGGTGGGGGTTCATGGAAGGTTTTTAGGTCCCTGGGGACACACCCTTGAAGAGGATTATGGGAGCCCAGCCCCGTCCTCCTCTCTTTTTGCTTCCTGGCCACGAGGTGAGCAGTATGGCTCTACCATACATTCCTGCCATGATTTTCTACCAAAGGCTCAAAGCAAGGGCACCAGCAACCATCGACCAGAACCTCTCAGACCGCAGCCAGGATAAGCCTTTTCTGTTTATGTTTCCTACCTCTTCTGTGTTGTAACAGTGATGGAAAGCTAATGCATGGCATGTTCTCCTGTGCCAGGATGATGCAGGAACTCACTGGGCACAAACAAAGCTCTGTTTATCTCAAGACAGTTCACTTGACTGAGACACTCACTTGCAAAAAGAAAATATAGTAGGAGGGGCACATCCCTAGGGCATACCGCACCAAAAATGATTTTGTAATAGGTACCCAGTTTATTTTTAATTCATGAGGCTGCCCACAAATTCAGGTTTCTCCTTTGTGTATTTATTTATTTAAATGAAATTATCATGTCTTCCTGAAGCTCATGGCCTCCTTTCATACCCAGCAAGGGTAACACTACACCTTCACTTCATGTTCTACACCTATCTGGACTCATCAGAACTCGTATCTTACGCTGAGAATCATTAGCTCATTCTCCCTACCCATGTTCCCAAGCAGAAGGAGGAAGAGAAAACTATGTCTCCCCGCCATGCACACACACAGAGTCCTTTTCTCCTTGCAAGCAACTCATGCATTTTTCAGCTGGTATGTCCTAGATTGTTCTAAAAAGAGCAGCAGCCAAAGAAACTATAAGAACAGATGACTCAAAGACATCCTGGGTACTGTCACAGCCAGTTCACAATTACAAATGCAGGCGCAGGCGGAACACCTGTATTTGAGTCACTCAGTTTTTCTAGAAGGGAGAATGTCATTAGCCCTCTTGATGCATAAAACTTTGTGATCTACATGCCAGCTTCAGAGCCAGGTCACACGGTGCTCTATCCTGAGACTACATCCCTTCCCTTCCCCACTCTTTCTTTTTTTAGACAATTCAATGGATCTTGATTAATTATCAACTGCCTTGACCAAAGGAGCTTCTGAGTCTATTTTGACTAACAGCTCTCCAAAGGGTTTGTATAGGGGCACACGCACACACATGTGGGTGTGGGTGTGGGTGTGGAGGAGAAGGAAGTAGGTAGCTTTAAAATACCGCATGTGTTTGTTTTGTGTTTTTTTTTTGGTTCATTTGTTTGATTGATTGATTTTTGAGATAAGGTCTCACAGTGCAACCCAGGTTAGCCTGAAACTCACAATCCTCCTGCCTCAGCTAACCAAGTCCTGGGATGACAGGCATGCACTACTATGCTGGTCCTGTACGTGTTTCTGACAGTGGCTCTCTCATACCTGGAATGATATAAATTCAGGGATGTTGCTTTTCATGGGAAGACATACTACGAAAAAACGAAAAGGGAAGCAGAGATTTTTCTGGAAGACTATCAGAACAGTCATTCCAAATGAAGCTGGTTGAGGCTTTTGGATTAATGAGTAACAAAAAGATGATGGCCAAAGAGGAGGACACTGCTGCGTGAAAACAAGAGCTCACAGTGGCAAAGGCAGGGCTAAGCCCAGCAGTGTTTGCAGGAGTTACGTCCCTGCTTGTGTGACTCCCACAGGGACATTTCATTGTTTATACACAGTGGAAATATATTTACTGATTGAACAAAACACTGTTTTCCATCCCCAGTCCCCCTCAGACATAGTAAAGAGCCCAATACTTAGAAGTATGAGTTCGAGGGCAGATCCTGGCTCTAGTAGTCATAGCTATGTGTCTTGGGGCAAACTTCCTGCTAATTCTGAGTCTCCATTTCCAAATCTCTCTAAAAGAAATAATAGTCCTGTGTGTCTCAAAGGACAGGTGTAAGGGTATAGAGATAACCCACAGAACTGCCACGGCACAGTGTGAGGGTGGTGTGGGACGGAAGGTTCTTGTCAATTTATCTAAATGAAGTTCTCGCTGAGGAGCATCTCCTACAGAATAAAACTAAAGTCTCCAAGGTCAGAATTAAAACCTCGAATTCCAACAGGCGTAGTGTCACACACCTGTAATCCCAGCCCTTGGGAGGCTGAGGCAGGAGGATCATGAGGTGGAGGGCTACACAGCAAGACCCTGTCTCAAAACAAACAAAACCCTCAAACTCTAGGCTAGGGCCATAGCTCAGTGTCAGAGCTATTGCACAACATCCATAAGGTTTTGATATTTGGCACAGCAAACAATAAATAAATAAACAAATAAATAAAACTCCTCAAACTCTAGAGTGATAACAGTATCACCTGGAACTCTTGCACAAGGTAGATTTATATAAAGAAATGCAACACATCCTGAAGGAAAAACCAAAGATGGCAGAAATTCCTAAGCTGGCCACTTAGAAAGACAAGCTCCAGTGTTCTCAGAAGGAGCCAGTGTGTGGCACACACCGTCAGCTCTATGACTCAGGAGGCTGAGGCAAGAGGATCGAGGCAGCCTAACTTTAGAGAGACTTTGTCTCAAAATAGAAAATAGAGAAGGGGTCTGGGGGTGCAGCTCAGGGGCAGAGTGCTGGCCTGGCATCCACGAAGCCCTAGGTTCAACCCCCCAGTACTGAGTTCTCAAAAGGAAAACGGCACGTTGACTGTGCAGACTCCTCCAGCTGACTGCAGATCTGACCAACCGGGTAATTCTGAAAATGAAAACAGCCTGTCCTGAATTGGCTTTTGCCCATGGGTCCTCATAAGACCTCCTGAGAATGGAATCTCTTCTACTACACTATGTTCGATGGTGGTAGAAGCGGGCAGACAAGGGGGAGGCTGGAACGTAACTGTAGGAAGACCCAGTTCAAGGTTAGGACCATTTATGGCTTTTTAAGTTATTATTTTCATTTAATCAAATTTTATTTTTCTGCTGGGCTAGTCCCAGCATTCCGGAAGCTGAGGCAGAAGGATCTGGGCTGCATGGTAAGACTCCATCTCAAAAAGAAAAAAAAACCTGTTTCTTTAGTAAAGACTTTGTCAAGCCATATTTTCTCCTTACATGTTGGCAGTGCAGCTCTAATTTAGGCTTTGTTTTCTCTTAGCAAATTCCAAAGATGTCCCCCACACCCACCTTTGGTTTCCAAATACTTTCCCTCCCAATCCCCTTTACAACCTTTGCCCTTCTCAAGGTCCACCTCTTTGGCCCAGGAGAGAACAGACCTGAAGCCAATGGATGATAGTTAGCAGGGACACTTCTAGAAGGGTGAGTCATTGCGTTAACCCCACCCAGTCATTAATGAAATGCAGTGACCTGGGCTAGTTGGGGCCTGTCTCCTCTCAAGGGAATCCCTGGATGTCTTGATGTGGCATTTTGGGTACATTTGACATCCAACAGGACAGAGCAACTCAGAGCAGAAACTAACATATCGCACGCTTAATTCTTCTCTTCCCACCCAAGCCTCTCCTTTCGTTTTCTAACCAGCTGCTGTTATTTTTCTTAACATCTAAATGTAGGAAGCCTCACTGATCTATTTCTGGGCATTTTCTCTTCCCTCCCTGAGACCTAGTGTCTCCCAAATTTCAATCATAGGTACATCATCTTCATGATAGTTATTTGTCAATAATTTCCTTTAAATAGACTTGAATTTTCTAAATTGGCGTAGTTTAAAACAGATCTTTATGTCACAACTGTAAATGGAAGTCCACTATTACCAATAGAAGATGAATCCAAAAATAAAAACAAGGCAAGGCACGGTGACTCGCACTGTCCCAGCACTCAGGAGGCTGAAGCAGGAGAATCACTTGAGCCCAAGAGTTTGAGGTCAGTCTGGGCAATACAGCAAGACCCTGTTTCAAAAGGACCAAACAAACCAGGATGGTGGCACATGCTCCCAGCAGGCCAGTCTAAGCTGCACAGTGAGACACTGTCTCAAAACACCAAAATAACAATCGTAACAATAGTAACAATAACAATGCAAAATATACTAACTTAAATGTTAGCTTACATTTGAAATAATCAACAAAAGATAAAAATCATTATAAATACAAACAGATAAGAACACACTCCAAAGTTCTTCAATGAGGAGAATGAAGCTGCCCATGATTAGTCAAGAACAGTGGACCTTTGGCTTCAAGTTCTTTGTCTCTTGCTTACTGCTAGGGAAACTGAGGCCCATGAGAGAACTTGCCCAAGATCAAAGTAAAAGCAGAACTGAAACTACAATTTGAGGCCACTGAGTCTTAGTTTCAGAGGGTGGTCTCACAGAGAGTTCAGAAGGCATAGTACGTCTTTGGAGTGTGGGATAAAGAACATAAACCTTGGAGTCAGGAGCAATGACTCATGCCTGTAATCCCAGTGACTCAGGAGGTTGAGGCAGAAGGATCATAACTTCCAGGCCAGAGGCAGCCTGCATAATTTAGCAAGACCCTGTCTCAAAACATAAAAGAGGGCCTGGGGGTGCACCTCAGCAGTTGAGTGCTTGCAAAGTATGCTTGAGGCCCTGGGCTCAGCACCCCAGTACCACCAAAAAAAAAAAGTTATATACATATAAACTTTGAAGTCACACAACCTTGATCAAGTCTTGAATGTGGCTAGGGAAGCCTCGTTGCCATGTGCCTGTGATTTAACCTCTGAGCTTCCATTTTCTGACATAAGTCACAAATCATGTAGGCCCCAAAGAGGACACTGCCACTATTAATAATGCTTGGCCCAATGGTACTTCACCGGTACAAGTTTCCTTCCCTCCTCCCCTGTCTGCACCACCAAAATGGCCACAAACCTGCTTAACCCCCGCTGGATCTCCTTCTGAAGGAGATAGATTCTTTCCCTCTGAAGAACCCAACCCTGTGCAATGTCCAGCACTGGAGATACTTTATCTATGCTCGGCTGCCTGATCACATGAGGGACAACTTCCTGGCTTCTGTGGGATAAAGACAAAGATGGCTTGCGCCTAGTGCACGCCTATAATCCCAGCTACTCAGGAAGGCAAGGCAGGAGATGCAAGTCCAATGCTCCCCTGGGCTACATAGTAAGGTCAAGGCCAGTCTAGGCAACTTAATGAGACCCTGTCTCAAAACAAAAATAAAAAAGGGCTGGGGATGTAGCTCAGTAGTAAATCCCTTGTCTACCACGCACAAGGCCCTGGGTTCAAATGCCCAGCAGAGCAAACCAGAAAAGAAACAGAAAAAGGCCTCAGAAGGACACCAGCTTTAGCCAGCAGTGGAGAATGCAGGGTCCACAGGGGTGGACCCGGGCCTAGGGAGTTACTCAGCTTCCTGACCCTGTGAATGCAAAGAGGGCTCTGGAGAAGCCTGATGTCAGGACAGCTCTGGAGGCAGGAGCCAGACAGAAGCTGAGGCCTGAATTTGATGAGGCCCATGCTCCACGGTGACAGTCTGAGAGTCATGGCTATGGAATCTGAGAAAAGTTTGGGAGCTGGACATTCAGTTTCCACAGAAAAAGAGAAGGCTGAGACTTGGAAGTGCAGTGAGAAGTGAAAGACATGGCAGTCTTGGTGGGTGAGAGCAGTCAAGGGAAACATTGGGGCACATTGCCCCAGCTTGGAACCAGGAGGTAGTAGAGCTCCTAACAGAAACACTTGGGGGTGGGGGTCAGCAATGTAAAATAGCAGGACAGTCAGCAGTCAGGACAGTCAGCAGAAAGCCGAAACTGGCCATTTCAGACCTACTTCAGAGTCCACGTGTCCTTGGAAAGAATCTAGGTGTTTCTGGATTCTTCAAGGTGCCGGGGACAATGGATGGCAAGTAGTCAGAAATTGTCATAACTGGGACAAAGCAGGGAGCCACCCATGCTGAAAACCACCTAAGAGCCAGGTGTGACGGTGCACACCTGTTACCCCAGCACTCAAAGGGCCAAGGCAGAGGAGCAACACGAATTCAAGGCCAGCCCCATCTATACAGTGGACTCACAGCAACACCTTGTCTTGAAAAACCAAAAAGAAGAAAAGAAAAAGAAAATCACCTGCCATTTGCAGTCAGACTTCAGGAGGGATGCACACTGCATGCAGTGGAGGGGGCCCAAGTCACCAGAAGCAAACCGCTGAGCTGGACCAAGCCAAGTCCTGGCATCAGACATCACCAAGAAGGCAGAGAGCCTAGTATGAAGAGAAAAAATCACAACAATTAAGTTTACGCATCTGAACTGGCTTCATTTTTGATTCTAGAATAAGATAAAAGTTTATTTCATAAGATAGAAAAAGTACTTCAAAAGACTGAGCAGAAAGGTTGGTTTTATGGACAGAGTCAGGCTGACAGAAGCAGAAAAAAAAGAACAACAAAACATTGGCCATTTCAAAATTGCTTTCTTTGGAAAGCAGGGACATCAAGCTATGTTAGAGTCCCTCTCTTCAGAGCAGAGGGAACTTTCATCATCACGCCAATTGAAACTAATTTGTTTGGGAATTTGGTGCTTATCTTTCTCCTGATTTATCTCAAGGTCAGAAAAACAGCTTCAGTTAGTTTCAACTTTGTACAGCCAAGCCTGGTGGCCCATGCCTATGATCTCAGCATTTGGGAGGCCGAGACACGAGGAGCCTAAGGTCAAGGCCAACCTGAGATACATAGCAAGGCCTTGTCTCTAATTATTTATTTATTCATTCATTCATTCATTCATTCATTCATTCATAGATATAGAACTTCAGTGTGAGTGGCTTTGTTCTGATGTGTAGCCTGGTCCATCAGGACCTAGGACAAGTGCTTACTTCAAAACAATACCCTCCTACAATATTTATTTAACATTGAAAAGACCAGAGAAAAAAGTGGATCATTCAAACAGCCAGTGGGTGTGTGTTCAAAGACTCTTCCTTCCAATGATGAGTACAGATCATCATATCCCCAAATGCAATCTAAGGAACTGAAGGAGGAGGCAGGTATCTAAAAGAAGTGGAATCAGAAGAGCTGATTTCAGTGGGAAAAACTGAGATACATTAACTGGTAAATTAAAGTGTTTCTCCCCCAGAGTTCACAGAGGGCAACAGGGTTCCAGAGCAAGATTAGATCAATTTCAGGGAAAAAAATTCACCTGAGTGATGTCACCAGCTGCACAGCAGAGAGGTACAGCCCAGCGTGGCTGCCCAGCCTGAGGAGTTCCCCTAGTTGGGTCCTCCACTCAGGTTAAGCCAGGTCTCTGGCTTCTTCACAGAAAAGATTTCAGATGAAGTGAGAGAATGAAACAAAGTTGTAGAGTTTATTAAATCTGCACTTTATAATACATGTGGGCCCTCAGAAAGAGTGACAGGCATGCTATGGGCATAGGCTTCTCAGGAAAGCCAAAAAGAAAAAGGCCCTGGGCACATGTTCTCTCCAGGTTTCTTTAACCTAGGACAAGCCTCGTGTGATGTCAGCTCTAGGCACTCAACGTGGCATGAGCCTCAAGCAACTAGAAAGTCCCTTGTCATGGCTTAGAGAGGTGTCAGCAAGATCAAAAGAAGAAGTTCTACTATTTATGTTTAAGAAAATAGTCACAAGGGTGTTCCCTGGGATGTCTCAAAGAAGTATGCAATTAAAGAGAAGAAAATAAGGTCAAATTCAAAAGTTATAGACATTTTACTCCAAACATAGCTCATTACTATTTTACCATTTTCATTATTTCAAATGTCTCCCCAAAATAATGTCTCTAGGCAGGTAGTCCTCACAGCAGTTTTTTTGGTAGTTGTGTCAAAGTTCTTGATTCTCAGCTGCTAAGACTCAAAAGCAGATTCTGGGGTGAAAGCTCTTTCCTTGTCCCCCAGGTTTCTCTATCCTTCTATCCTGCCTCAGTAAGGTCTTTCATTTTCTTTTTCATCCCCCATGCTGGGGCTGGAGCTCAGGGCTTTGCACACGCAGGGCAAGTGCTCCACTATGGAGCCACACCCCAGCTCCATCAGTAAAGTATTTGTTCAGTCTCAGGACATCTGTTGCCTTCACCAGGCTTTTAATGCTGCAAGAACTAGGACTTGAGAGGATTAAGGGCCCCTCCCCTGACAGAGCTCCAAGGGCTGAGATAGCAGAGATCACCTGATGATGACCTAATATGGCAGGGAAAACCTTCCAACCTGGCAAACTCCCTCCCTCCCACACTTCTGCAAGGAAACTTTTCCTACCAATGAGACGAAGGTCTGGCCAGCCCTATGGAACCCCATTCTCACCTTAGCTGCAGCCTTACTATGTCCTTCCCTTCCCTTCCCTTCCCTTCCCAAGCTTGCTTCTTTTCTCATCCCCTCCCAGCTCTGTACTTGCCCCAATAAGCTTGTTCCTTTACAGGTCAAAGTTCCTTCTCTCCTGTCTGTGGGCCCGTCCCCTGTAAGATATTCCTATCAGAACTATGCCAGTTTTCCTCAGTTAGCAGGCACATAACATTTGCTGAATAAATGAAATGAGCACTTGCAACTGAAATGAGTGAATGAATGTGAATAAGTAGCTAATTCTAATGAGGTGAGATAGAAAGAAAGTGAAATTAAGGGGATATTAAGGGAAAAGAGCCCTCACCCCAAGATCAGGTTTAAATCTCAACAACTGAGAATCAAGAACTTTGACACAACTAGCAAAAAAACAAAAAACAAAACAACAACAAAAAACCACTGTAATGACTGCCTGCATACACGCTATATTAAGAGATCACATTTCAAATAAAAATATTAAAATTGCAATAAGCCATGCTTTAGGTCAAAGTGGATGTGACCTCAGAGTTTAAGTTTACTTTCTCCTCTGTAATCTTGTGCTTCTCTAAGAATCTCACAAACAAGATTATGGACTATGTTCATGTCTTAATAGCACATTTATCTGTAAACCTATACAATGTACCTTCAGGACCATTTTATAATCTCATTTCACTAAAGAGCAGTTCCTTAGATAGAAAGTATATCAAAACATTTCTACTTAATCTTTCAAATGCTCTAAACAATGAAACATCCTTCAACCTTTTGTAATTTATGCGTCTCTCTTATTAGCACTTCCCTCTCATCCCTAAACAATATACCTTATAAAGCAATCTTACAATTTCAGTTACAAAAAGGAAAATCCTTTAAGATAGAAAGTATAGGTAAACCAGCTCATTGTTTCTTGTACTTTGGCCACAATATCATACAAATAGCTACTGTTCAGACTTATTTATTTATTTATTTAGCAGTACTAGGGGCTAAACCCAGGATGTCATGCATACTTTGCAAGTGCTCTACCACTGAGCTGCAACCAGCAATCCCTTTATTTTTTATCTTGAGTCAGGATCTTGCTAAATTATGCAGGCTGCCTCTGGCCTATAACTCATGAGCCTCCTGCCTCCACCTCTACCTCTCAAGTTTCTGGGATGACAGGCATGAACCACCATGCCTGGCTTTTGTTGAGACATTTAAATGTGACTCTCTCCCTTGAGAAGTCCACATCTATGTCCCAGATGTGTGTTGTTGTTAGGTGCCATCAAGTTGGGTCCAACTCATACAGACCTCATGTACAACAGAATGAAATTCTCCCTGATTCTGTGCCAGATACATGATCTTTTTTACGTTTAAGCCCATTGTTGCAGTCACCGTGTCAATCTATGTGGTTGAGGCTCTTCTTTTTTTTCGATGACCATCCCCCTGAACATGATGTCCTTCTTCAGGGATTGACAACATGTCCAAAATATCTCAGATGCCGTCTAGCCATCCTTGCTTCCAAGGAGCACTCTGATTGCACTTCTAGGACAGATCTGTCGTTCTTTTGGCAGTCTATGATATATTCGATATTTATCTCCAGCACCATAGTTCAAAAGCATCAATTCTTCTTTCTCTCTTGTTCAGTGTCCAGCTTTCACAAGCATGTGATGCGACTCAAAATATCATGGCATGAGTCAGGCGCAACTTTGTCTTCAATGTGACATCCTTACTTTTCAACACTTTAAAGAGGTCTTTTGCCACAGCTTTTCCCAATGCAATTCATCTTTTGATTTCTTGACTGCTGCTTCTGTGGGTGTTTATTATAGAACCAAGTAAAGCAAAATCTTGGAGAACCTCAATCTTTTCTCCATTTATCATGAAGTTGCTCACTGACCCAGTTGTAAGAATTTTTGTTTTGTTGATGGTGAGGTGCAACCCATACTGAAGGCCATGTTCTTTGATCTTCATCAGTCAATGCTTCAAATCATCTTCAGTTTCAGCAAGCATCGGATATGTACCATGGTTCTTTCCTAAGTGACTCTCTTGAGAAGCCTGAGTCCATGTCTTTGATGTGAACTATTATTCTCATCTTTAAGTGTCTTTTTCTCTCCAAATGTCTATGCTTAAATCTAAAGCACATACTGTCTATTATCCCTAATTAATAAACTCACTTTGTTTCACTCTGACTCATCCTGAAAATCTTTTTTTTTTTTCCGGTGCTGGGGGTTGAACTCAGGGCCTCAAGCTTTCATTCTTTTGCAAGCACTATACCACTGAGCTGCACCCTCAGCCCACTATTTCACTTTTTGAGACAGGGTCTTGCTAAATCACACAGACTGCCTGTGGTCTCAAACTTGTGATCCTCCTGCCTCTGCCTCCCAAGTCACTGGGATTACAACAGTGCACCACTGCGCCCAGCCCCCATCCTGAAATTCTTTTCTTGCACAGAGCCAAGGACCCAGCTCTGAGGCAGGATAGAAAGACAGGAAAACTCGGGGACATGGGAAGGGAAAGAGCTTTCTTTTTTGTTTTTTTTTCCCCCTCCCTGTATTGGTAAATGATGGTGGGTGCAGAGTAATACAGCATTGGCTTTTTCCCTTATGAAACTATTATCTCACTTTTGATTACACTTTTATAGTCTTACAAGGTTTATAGAGACTCATGACTAATATGTAGTAAAACTCAAATGCATATTTGGGCTATATTCCTCTATTTTTCCAATGGACTCATGAAGTTGCATTGTTTACATTGAGATTATCCTCTCCCCCCCTTATCCCTTTACATTGATTCTCCTCCCCATCCCACCTTCTGCAATCTTTGCTTCCCTCTGCTAGTTCCTTCCCTACTTCTTTCTACTCTTTATATTGTCCCTTCTTCACTAAGTTTAATTGTGCATTTTTATATGTCAACTTATATATAGGATTTTTTCTTCCTTTAAGTAAGATTCAGCTCCCACATATGAGTGAGAACATATGGTATTTCTCTTTTTAAGCTTGTGTTCATTCGCTTAAGATGATGTGGGAAAGAGCTTTCACTCCAGGGTCTGGTTTGCATCTCACCAGCTGAGAATCAAGAACTTTGACACAACTACCAAGAAGACTACTGTGAGGGCTGCCTGCATAGAGACGTTATTTTTAAGAGATATTTTAAATAATGAAAATGTTAAAATAGCAATAAGCTATGCTTGGGATCCAAATATATGTAACATTGGAGTTTTGCCTTCCCCTCTATAATTCTGTGTGCTTCCTTGAGACATGCCCAGACAAATCCCTCCTGAGTCTTTTCTTAAACCTATACAATGTACCCTACCCCTCCTACGATAGGGGTCTTTCTAGGCTCATATCATACCAGGTGTTCAGAGCTGAGCTCCTAGGACTGACATCACACAGGGAATGCCCTAGGTTAAAATAAAACCAGCCCATCTTGGCTTCTTTTTCACTCTCTTGGTAAGTCCTTGTCTATGTCTTAGATGCCTATCTCTCTAAGTGCCCACATGCATTAGAAGTATGTACTTAATAAACTCTGTCACTTTGCTTCACTCTCTGACTCATTCTGAAATTCTTTTCTGTGATGAAGCCAAGCACCTGGGTTAACCTGAGCAGAGGCCCAAGGAGGAGAACTCCACAGGTGGCCATGCTGAGCTGCACCCAGCTGCCAGTTGTGCTGCCACTGACAGCCTCATCTAAGTAGAGGTCCCTAATGGAGGGGACTCCTCAGGCTAGAGGAGGCAGCTGTGGGTTACAGGTCCCCCTGCCACCAACACTAGAACAGCAAAGTCTTAAGTTTCCACTATTGGAGTATCCTGTATCACATATTTTCCTAAGGTTTGAAAACTACTCTGGAAACAAAATTATTTTGCTTTACACAACACCCTTAGGTTGTAAATAGAAGGACATGAAACATATGAAACTAAGAGACTGTAGCAGGCAGAATCTGGAGATTCGGTCAGCCTTTTTGATATTCTTCAAGGTACAGGGGTCAGAAAGTCTAGGCTGAGCCGGACACAGTGGCGCATGCCTGTAATCCCAGCGGCTCGGGAGGCAGAGGCAGGAGGATCACAAGTTCAAGACCAGACGCAGTCTGTGTCACTTAGCGAGACCCTGTCTCAAAAAGTAAAAAAATGGGCTGGGGGTGCAGCTCAGTGGTCCAGCACTTGCAAAGCAGGCAAGTGCAAGGCCCTGGGTTCAACCCCCAGTACTGCAAAAAAAAAGAAAGAAAGAAAGAAAACTCCAGGCTAAGCCTCAATGGGAGGAAGGTCTACCCAAAAATTATAAAAGTAGGGCTACCAAAGGCCTCTGCAGGAGATGCTGCTCCACACAGCTGGCCGAGGCAGCCTGCAGAGTTCTCTTCAGAGACCTCTACTCAAGTGAAGCCAGGATCCTTGGCATGAGCTACAGAAATGAATTTCACAAGTCAATATAAGGCAGAGTTAGAGTTTATTAAGGTTTTGTCATTTATTTATTTTATTTATTTATTTTGCAGGACTAGGGGTTGAACCCAAGGCCTCACACATACTAAGCAAGTGTTCCACCATTGGGCTGTTCCCCCAGCCCCTCTTTCACTACTTATTTTAAGATAGGGTCTCACTAAGTTGCATAGGCTTCTAGCCTTGAATTTACAATCCACCTGCCTCAGCCTTCTGATTAGCTGGGCTTA
>VMDO01026745.1:0-26224 GCA_007922755.1 Pedetes capensis
AGAAATGGAACCCAAGGACATATAGAAAAATACTACATAGTAAAAGATAGAGAAGACTTGGATGGGAAACTTAGATGGGAAGGGGGGAGGGGGAAACATAGAGGAGGGTAAGGGGTAACCTATATGAATAATGTTTATCAAATTGCATATATGAAAATTGTCACAATGAAAAGCATGTCAAAATGAATCACATTATGATGTACATTAAAAGTTTCTAATAAAAAAAGACAAAAAAGATTTATTTATTTTCATGTTCTTTTACAAATATGCATTGTAATTAATAGTTTTCATTATGACATTTTCATATATGCATGTAATGTACTTTGGTCATGTTTATGTGCTCTATTCCCTCTCTTATTCTCCCTCCTCTATCCTATGTTTTACCTTCCACATACCTAATAGTCCCCATATTTGATTTTATGTTTTCTCCCCTAAAATCCACATATGATGGAAAACAAGAGATTCTTATCTTTGTGAGTCTGGCTTATTTTGCTTAACATGATGATCTCCAGTTCCATCCATTTTCCTACACAAAACATAATTTCATTTATATTTATGGCTGATTAATACTCCATTTTTTGTACACACACACACACACACATACACGGAGGCTGGAGTTTAGCTCAGTTGGTAGAGTGCTGCTCTGCACTTTCTGAGGACCCAGGTTCAATTCCCAGCAAAGGAAAATGGGAGAAGGATTTGGTGGTCCACTCCTGAAACAATCCCAAAACAATCAGCCATTGAATACCCTATAAGTGTTGCTGTGAGTTGGATCCAATTCGATGGCACCTAACAACAAAAATGATATACACATATGTATGTGTGTGTGTGTGTGTGCATATATATATATATATGTAGTGAATTGTTGTTAAGTGCCATCAAGTCAGTCCAACTTATAGCAACCCTGTGCACAATAGAACCTACCCTATATTGTGCCATGAATATGATATTTTTATGTTTAAGACCATTGCTTCTTCCATTGTGTCAATCCATCTAGCTGAAAGTCTTCCTTTTGTTCATTGGCCCACAAGTCTACCGAAAATGATATCCTTCCCGAGGGATTGGCCCCTCTTGATAGCATTTCCAAAATAGTGAAGATGCTGTCTAGCCATCCTTGGTTCCAAGGAGCACTCTGGTTGCACTTCTTCTGGGACAGATCTGTTAGTTATTTTGGCAGTGCATGGTATATTCAATATTTGTCTCCAGCACCATAACTCAAAAGCATCAATTCTTCTTCTGTCTCCCTTGTTCAATTTCCAGCTTTCACAAGCATATTATGTGACTAGAAATATGGTAGTATGAATCAGGCACACCTTCTTCTTCAATGTGGTATCTTTACTTTTCAACACTTTAAAGAGGTTTTTTATAACAGCTTTTCCCAATGCAATGTGTCTTTTCATTTCTTGACCACTACTTTAGTGGATGTTGACTGTAGAACCATGCAATACAAAATCTTGGACAACATCAATATTTTCTCCATTTATGATGAAATTGCTTACTGATCCAGTTGTAAGGATTTTTATTTTCTTGATGTTGAAGTGTGATGCATATTTAAAACTATATTCTTTGATTTTCATCAGTAAATGCTTCAAATCTTCTTCACTTTTAGCAAGCAAAGTTGTGTCACCTGCATAATGCAAATTGTTGATGCACCTTCCTCCAATCCTGATGTCATATTCTTCTTCATAAAGTCCACCTTACTCAGCATAGAGATTGAAGAGGTACAATGGAAGGATACAATCCTGACACACACCTTTCTTGACTTTAAACCAAGTAATATTTCCTTGTTCTGTTCGAATAATTGCCTCCTGGTCCATGAATAGATTCTTCATGAGTATAATGAAGTGTTCTGATATTCCCATTCTTTGCAATATTATCCATTGTGTGGATTTGTTATGATCCACACAGTCAAAAGCCTTTACATAGCTAAAAACGCATCGATAGACATCTTTCTGGTATTCTCTGCTTTTGGCCAATATCCATTTGATATCAGCAATAATGGCCTTGGTTCCATGCCCTCTTTTGAATCTGGCTTGATTTTCTGGAAATTCCCTATCAATATACTACTGCAATCACTTTTGCACGATCTTTAGCAAAATTTTTCTTGCTTATGGTATTGATGATTTTATTCAATAATTTCCACATTCATTTGGATCGCATTTCTTGGGAATAGGTACAGATATGGATCTCTTTCAGTCAGTTCGCCAGGTTCTGTTTTCCATATCTCTTGGCATAAACAAGTGAACACATCCAGGACTGCATCTGTTTGTTGAAACATCTCAATTGGCTGGGCTTGGTGGCACACACCTGTAATCCCAGTGGCCTGGGAGGTGGAGGCAGGAGGATTGCAAGTACAAGACCGGAGGCAGTCTTCATAATTTGGCAAGACTCTGTCTCAAAAAAGTAAAAAAAATGGGCTAGGGGTGCATCTCAGTGGTCCAGCACTTGCAAAGCAGGCAAGCGCAAAGCCCTAGGTTCAACCCTTAGTACCAAAAAAAAAAAAAAAAAAAAAAAAAAAAAAAAAAAAAAAAAAAAAAAGAAGAAGAAAGAAAGAAACATCTCAATTGAAATTTCACCAATTCCTACAGCTTTGTGTTTCACCTATTCCTTCAAGGCACCTTCCACTTCCTTCAGTATGATTGCTTCCTGATTATATGCAACCTCTTGAAATGGTTGATCCTCCACTACTTCTATTTGTTTATTCTTTCCATCTGCTTTGGATATTTCCTGTGCCATTTAATATTTTCCCTGTAGAATCCTTCACTATTGCCACTCAAGTCTTGAATTTTTTTCTTCAGTTTTTTTATGCTTGACAAAACAGAGCCTGTTCTTCCCTTTTGGTTTTCTGTCTCTAGATCTTTGCACATGCTATTATGATATTTGATTTTGTCATCACGATGGGCCATTTGAAATCTTCCATTTAATTCTTTAACATAATCATCTCTTCCTTTTACTTTAGCTGTTTAAAATTACTCTTCCTTTCTTCATGAATGGTGTCATTGATGATATAACACATCTCGTCTGGTCTTGGATCATTGATGTCTAACTCATCAAACTTGATCTTGTGATGGTCTCTGAACTCAGGTGGGATACACTCAAGGTCACATCTTGGCTTTGTACACTTGTTCTAATTTTCTTCAGTGTCCGTTTGAACCTGTATATGAGTAGTTGATGGTCTGATCAACAACCATCACCTGTTATGTTTTTGACTTTTGGTACAGAGTTTTTCCATCATCTCTTCCCATAAGTAAAGTCAGTTTGGTTCCTTTGTATTCCATTTGGTGAATTCCATGTGTGTAGTCATTTATGTTGGTGAAAAAATGTATTTGCAATGGAAAATGTTGCTGGTCTGACAAAATTCTATCATGTGATCTCCAGTGTGATTTTCATCACTGAGGCCATGTTTTCCAACTACTTGGCCTCCTTTTTTGTTTCTAGTTTTTGCAGTCCAGTTGCCAGTTATTATCAGTGCATCCTAATTCCATGTTCAATCAATTTCAGCCCGTAGAAGTGGGCCATAATCTTCCCTTTCTTCGTTTGTGGCCTTAGGGGTGGGTGTATAAATTTGAATAGTCATATTAACTAGCCTTCTTTGTAGGCATATGAATATTATTCTATCACTGACAGCATTGTATTTCAGACAGATCTTGAGATGCCCTTTTTGTTGTTGAATGCAACCCCATTTCTCTTTAGTTGTCATTCCCATTCAGTATGAATATTTGCATTATGGGGATAAAAGTGCTCTGCACTCAAGCAGATTGGCACTCAAACAGGCTTCTAGAATGTATTGTGGTTCATTGCTGAGGTACTGCTCTATTTTTAAATTGTAGTATTGCTTATTTTAATATTTTTAAAGGAAAGGAATCTTTCATGGAAATTATGTCAATTCACTAGTTTTATGGAGATTTACATATACTAAAATTCACCCTTTTGAAATGTACAATTTAATATTTATTACATTAAGAGAGTTGAACAACTATTAGCCACAGTTAATTTAATACTTTTTCATTACCCTAGAAGGAAAATTTAACACATTAGCATCATTCCCATGATTTCTCTAGCATAGACCTTATGATTGTTTGATTCAAAATAGCCAATACCAGTCCATTTTAGGTCACTGATGCCTAGAATATTGATATTTATGTGCACCATTTTATTTTTGTTTCTTCATAATATTCCTAGATTCATACTACATACATTTCACATTCCAATTATTAATGGAGGTTTACAGTTGTTTCTTTTCATTTTGAGTTGTGCCCCAATCCACAAATGGAAGTCCCAGGGACTTTACTTCATTCTTGTCATTAAAGTCAATTCTGCTTTGAAGAAACAACTCTTCCCTAGACGTCGTTGAATTCCTTCCAACCTGGAGGGCTTATTTTCTGGCACTATATCTGACAGTGTTTCTCTGCTATTTGTAGGGTTTTCAATGGCTAATTGTTTCAGGAGTGAGTTCCTGGGTCCTTTTCCCAGTCTTAGTTTGGACATTCAGCTGAAACCTGTCCACCATGGATGGCCCTACTAGTATCTGAAATACCAGTGACATAGCTTTTAGCATCACTGCAACACACAAGCCCACATAGTATGACAAACTGTCAGACAAGTGGAGGTATCATGTACAGTGAAGAAATAAACATGATTTTACAGGTTTCTATGTTGTTTGTTGACTAATTGCTTCAGGTTTATACCCAAAAGTCATATAGCCAGGTCATACAATGGGCCTAATTTTAAATTTTCTGAGGAACTCCTATACTAATTTCCACAGTGGCTGTATTAGTTTATACTTCCATAAGCAGTGTATAAGGGTTCTTTCCTTTCTACTTTATGAGATGGTTTGAGGAGTATTGGTGTTAATTATTCCTTAAAAATCTGAAGTGCCAGGTTTGGTGGTGCATACATGCCTTTAATCTCAACTATTGGAGAGGCTGAGGAAGGAACATTGCAATTTCAATACTAGAGTAAGCCTAAATAACTTAGTGAGACCTTGACTTAAGAATTTTTTTTTTTAATTTTAAAGGGACTGGGGGTGCACCTTAGTGGTTGAGTACTTTCAAAATTATGCATGAAGCTCTAGGTTCAACCTCCCTTACTACTGCAAAAAATAAGATAAAAATAAAAAATAAAATCTGGTAGAATTCTGCAATGAATCCATCAGATGCAGGGCTTTTCTTTGTTGGGAGACTTTATTACTACTTCAGTCTCATTGATCATTAAAGATATGTTTAGTTAGTTTATATCCTCTTAGCTCAAATTTGTTAGTTCATTGAGTCTAGAAATTTATCCATTTCTTCTGGATTTTCCCATTCATTAGAGCATAATTTCTCAAAGTATTCCCTAGTGATTCTGTGGATTTCAGTGGTATCTTTTGTAATGTTCCCTTTCTTATCCCTTAGTTTATTTATTTGGGCCACTGTCTTTCTCTTTTGGCCAGTTTGGCTAAAGTTTTATTGATCTTATTTATCTTTTCAAAGAACCAATTCTGGATAAGGACACAACTAAAACAGAAAACTACAGGCCAAAATCCTTGATGAACATAGACACAAAAACTGTCAATAAAACATTTGTAAAGCACACTTGACAATACATTATAAAGATCAGAAGTTAGTTTCATGCCAGGGATGCAAGGACAGTTCAACAAGTACAAATTACTGAATGTAACACAGCACATAAATAGACTTAGGAATAGAAATCACATGATCATTTCACCTGATGCAGAATAGCTTTACAGCAGTAGCTTGGTGCTAAAACTGCTCTGTGCTTGAACATTTTGGTCCTCAACCAATATTTTCAAGGGAACTCTGGTTCAGTGGTCACCACTTGCTCAGTACTTCCACCACCATGCTAAAGTTTATATAAGACACTACACTTACCTGGAATGCTTCTTAATGAAACAAAAGGAAAAACATAAGTTTGCTCCTTGATTTCAAGTAGTAAAGACCTTTCTTGGTGCTGTATTCATGACTGCCTGGTTTTTGCTTTGTTTTGTTTTTTAGTGTATATATACCTACATACACCATACAATCATCCTGGCACCCAAGAAACTTTCTACCAATGAAAGTGAAGGAAAGACCAAAACAGTAACTTTTAAAAATAACTTACTGCTAAGTGTGTGAATGGCATACCTACATCTGAATTAGCCATTCAGAATGGTGCTAGAACCAATAAATACATGTGCATTATTCATTATCTGGATAAAATCACTCTGTACTTGAGCAGATTAGCACTCAGCCTTCTAGAATGGATTATAATCATGTGCTGAGGTACTGCTCTATTTTTAAATCATAATATTGTTTATTGTAATATTTTAAATGAAAGGGAATCTTTCATAGAACTTATGTCAATTCGATAGTTTTATGGAGATTGACATATGCTAAAATTCACCCATTTAAATTGTACCCATTTAAAGGGTACAATTTATTATTTAGTACATTAAGAGAGTTGAACAACTATTAACCACAGTTAAATTAAGACTTTTTCATCACCCTAAAAAGAAAAAATCTTAACACACTAACATCATTTCCCATGATTTCTCAAAAAATCAGCCTGAGGCTAACAATTATCTACATTATTCTTCTGGATTTTCTTAGTCTGAGAGCTTCATATAAGCAAAATTATGTAGTATGTGATATTTTGTTACTGGTTAATTTCACTTAACATGAAGTTTTTTGAGGTTCCTCCATGTTGTAGTATTTATCAGTACTTCATTTCTTTTTAGGACCAAATGTACATTACATGGATATATCATATTTAACTTATTCTTTCATCAGATGGTGGATATGTGAGGATTTTGTACAATTTTGATTGTTATTAATCGTTGTTGTTAAGTGGTGTTGAGTTGGGTCCAACTCATAGTGACCCTATGTACAACAGAACAAAACATTCCCCAACACTGTGCCATGCCTGGTACTATGTCAGTGCTTCTCTGGTATTCTTATTGTTTTTAATGGCTGATTGTTTCAGGATTGTTTTCAGGAGTGGGTTTCCAAGTTCTTCTCTCTTTGTGGTGCTGGGCATTGAATCTCAGACCTCAGAGAATGCAGACCAGCACTCTACCAACTCAGCTAAATAAACCCCAGGCCCTATAATAATAATTATTATTATTATTATTATTGTTGTTGTTGTTGTTGTTGTTGGTTGTTGTTGTTAGATGCCTTCGAGTTGAGTCTGACTCATAGCGACCCTCACAGGGTTTTCAATGGCTGACTGTTTCGGGATTGCCTTAGGAGTGGGTTGCCATGTCCTTCTCCATTTTGCAGTGCTGGGACTCGAACTTGGGACCTCAGAGACTGAAGAGCAGTGCTCTACCAAATGAGCTAAATCCCAGCCCCCTATTATTAGTAGTACTGATATAACATTTTCATACAATTTTCAGTGGCTATATGATTTCACCTCTCTGATTTTCTCTTCCTCCTCCTCCTCCTCCTCCTTTTTTTTTTTTTTCTTCTTCTTTTGTGGTACTGGGGGTTGAACCCAGGGCCTCGCACTTGCATGCTCTGCATGTGCTGAACCACTGAGCTCTACCCTCAGCCCATTTTTTACTTTTTGAGACAGGGTCTCGCTAAGTTACACAAACTGCCTCTGGTCTTGACCTTGTGATCCTCTTGCCTCTGCCTCCTGGGATTACAGCCGCTGGGATTACAGGTGTGCGCAACCGAACCTGGCTCTCTTTGATTTACTTCTATAAGTGGAATTGATGGGTCATATTATAACTCATGTTTAATCTTTTAAATAACTTCAAGTCTGATTTCCAAAGCATCTACACTCTCATGTTCTGACCAGGAACATATGGAGTCATCAATATCTTCAAATCCTCTCCAACATTTATTATCAAGTGTTTTTAGGCTTACAGCCTAGTCTGTACTTGGCTATGTTCACATCTCTCTTTATTTATACTTGTCCTTTCAGTCCACACATTTATCTAAAAAATTCCACCAAATATTTTTCTTAACCATTGTCCTGTATGATTTCTTCTGTGATGAGTCCAACCATGATGTCATCTGTTTTGTATTTTTTTCTGTGTTACCTAGATCTTTACTTGTTCATATGGTGCTATAACAAAGTATACTGTTTATACCACACTGTGTTAATCACCCATGGAAGGCTGTTTTATTTATATCACTTAATTTTAATTTAGTTTTTATACCAAATCCATGTTTATACATTGTTAGTCACATTATTATCACGTATTACTGATATCAGCATTTCCTTTCTTATCCACCTGAATTATTGTTGTTGTTGTTAGGTGCCATCGAGTCGGTATCTGAGTCATAGTGACCCTCATAGGGTTTTCAGTGGCTGACTGTTTCAGGATTGCCTTGGGAGTGGATTGCCAGGTCCTTCTCCCATTTTTGTGGTGCTGGGAATTGAACTCAGGACCTCAGAGACTGCAGAGCAGTGCTCTACCAACTGAGCTAAATACCAGCCCACCTGAGTTATAGACTATAAATTATTTGAAGGTAGGGCATGTACATCAGTTTTATTTCAATCTTTTTTATATCAAGTATCTTTAAAATGTATGCTGTCATTATTGTTAGGTGCCATCAAATCATGCTTGACTTGTAGCAACACTGTGTACATGCACTAATCAAATCAATATGAACAAGTATTTATTGTTTCCGAGTTTTCTTTTGAAAAATTGGTGTTATAGTATGTTCCACTGCTTGACTTAGAATATTGATAGGACGCTAAAATATTTTTCATTGTATCAATTTGAGAATTATTGGGAATTTGAGTAATATAAATATGGTGGAGAAACTTACTAACATATACTTTATTCTACCTTTTATAACTGTATAAATTTAATTTATTTTTAAAAGAGGAAATAAAAAATCATCAAAGAAGGTATCAATTAATTTTAACAGTCATTTAACTCTGGAAAAAAAGTAGATTTTTGTGGGCCATATGATATAATTGTTTAAATAGTAATGTGAAAATGCTGAAATCCATTAGGATTTAATTTGTATTAATAATAAAACTGAGCTTCTATTTGTTGAAATATAAATACAATTATGCAAAAGAATTCAAATTTTAATGTTCTTTAAATGTCATAAAATGTTCTTTGGACATGATAAAGTTTAATCAAGTTTGAAAGGCAAGCAGTGTCATTTATATAATTGTAGGGTTAATAACATTGAATGAAACAATAACTTTTTACTTAAGAATAAAACAGCAAAGTCTAGCTGAAAGGGAAATAAATGATGAATGATATATAACTTCTGAAAAATGGAACAATGTGTTTCTAGTTTATCATAGTGTGGGTGTATGTGTGTGTATCCTGAAAACAATAAGTCATGCATAGGCGGATGTGTGCTTGTAAGTTTATATGATCTAGAAATAATTAATGTTCTTATCATGTTTAGTAAACCTGCAATTATATTTTTCATAAAACCTGTATCCAATAAACATGAAAAATTTAAAAAAACTGAAATTATGACTTATCATATACAATATTAATAACAGATATTTGTAGCCACGTGAATCTTATTTATGACCACTTCCAGACTACGGTAACATCCAGTTATAGCCAAGATCTAGGAATGGGCAAGGTAAATAAGTCTTACAGGGCATTAAACTAAGTAGATCAATGGGAATGCCTAGACTGTATAAATAAGGGCAGAATGTGGTTACACACATTTACTCAACATCCAAATCAGGGAGGGAAATGAGTGGGATGATAGTTTGCTCAGGGTGGTACTGTCAATGAGGGAGCCAGAGATGACAGAGTCTGAGGAGGATGTTGACAGACACTACTCTGGATGTATATAGTATAGAGCTGTACTTGTGTATTTGGAGTTCAGGAGAAATTATCCAGATATCCATCAGTATCTAAGTGGCAACTGAAGCAAAAGAAGTCAGTACAAATGAGAGAGAATGGTCAGAGTGAGAGAGTAAGTATAACTAGGTATAAAGAGTGACTATATAGAAAGAAGAAAAGAGGAGAAAGAATCATCTTGAAAGGAGGTAGAGTAAGTTAGCCAGGGAAATGGGAAAAGAATCAGGACAATGTGATGGCAAAGAGGACAAAGTCCTAGTTTTCAAGCACTGATTGGAGGGGCAGACATATGAAAATCAGTGATCTATATTGTGGATATAGGAACAAGAAGGCCTGGTGATATTGGGAAGAATTTCAGTGCATTAGAGGGGAGTAGGCTGGGGGTTAGTTCAGTTGGTAAGGGCTGCTCTGCAGTCTCTGATGTGCCCAGTTTGATTCCCAGCACTACAAAAATGGGAGAAGGACGGGGCAATCTACTCCCAAGGCAATCCCGAAACAGCCATTGAAAACGCTATGAGTATCACTGAGTTGGACAGGACTTGATGGCACCTAACAACAACAACAAAAGAGAGGGGTAGAAACTAGAGGTCCATAGATAAAATATATTGTTGTTGTTGTTAGGTGCCCTTGAGTCAAGTCCGACTCATAGTGACCCTATGTACAGCAGATCGAAACACTTGCCGATTCTGTGCCAGGCAAACAATCTTATTTATGTTTAAGCCCATTTGTTACAGACACTCTGTCAATCCATCTGGTGGAGGGTTTTCCTCTTTTGCATTGACCTGCCACTGTCCAAAACATGATGTCCTTCGCCAGGGATTGATCTCTCCTGACTACATGTCCAAAATATGTAAGAGGCAGTCTGGCCATTCTTGGTTCCAAGGAGCTCTCTGGTTGCACATCTTGTAGGACAGATTTGTTGGTTCTTTTGGCAATCCATGGTATATTCAATAGACGTCTCTAGCACCACAATTCAAAAGCATCAATTCTTTTTCTGTCTCCCTTGTTCAATGTCCAGCTTTCATAACTGTATGATGCGACTGAAAATACCATGGCATGCGTCAGACCCACCTTGTTCTTCAATGTGACATCTTTGCTTTTCAATACTCTAAAGAGATCTTTTGCCACAGCTTTTCCTAGAGCAATGTGTCTTTTGATTTCTTGAGTGCTGCTTCCACGGGTGTTGATTATAGAGCCAAGCCAAGCAAAATCTTGAACAACAATCTTTTCTCCATTTATTGTGAAGTTGCATGCTGACCCAGGATTTTTGTTTTGTTGATGTTTAGTTGTAACCCATATTGAAGGCTATGGTCTTTGATCTTCATCAGTAAAGGTTTTAAATCCTCTTCACTTTCTGCAAGCAGAATTGTGTCATCTGCATAATGAAGGTTGTTAATGAATCTTCCTCCAATCTTGATGCCTCATTCTTCCTCATAAAGTCCAGCTTCTCGGATTATTTGCTCAGCCTATAAATTGAAGAGATAGGGTGAAAGTATACAACGCCGATGCACACCTTTCTCAACTTTAAACCAGGCAGTGTTTCCTTGTTCTATTCGAACAACTGCCTCCTGGTTCACGTACAGAATCTGTACGTGTACGTGTACACGTGTACGTGTACACAATTCACTCAAGAAATCAAAAGACACATTGCTCTAGGAAAAGCTGTGGCAAAAGATCTCTTTAGAGTATTGAAAAGCAAAGATGTCACATTGAAGAACAAGGTGGGTCTGACGCATGCCATGGTATTTTCAGTCGCATCATACAGTTATGAAAGCTGGACATTGAACAAGGGAGACAGAAAAAGAATCTGTACGTGTACAGAATCTCACGTACAGAAATCTGTACTTGAACAGATTTCTCATGAGCACAATTAGGTGTTCTGGTATTCCCATTTTCCAGAGTGTTATCCATAATTTGTTATGATCCACAGAATCAAATGCCTTTGTATAGTCAATAAAACATAGATAGACATCTTTATGATATTCTCTGCTTTCAGCTAACATCCACCTGACATCAGCAATGATGTCTCTGGTTCTCCGGCCTCTTCTGAATTACCACGTAATTTTCTGGTAATTCCCTGTCTATATACTGCTGCAGTCACTTCTGAATGATCTTTAGTAGGATTTTGCTTGTGTGAGACATTAATGATATTGTCCAATAGTTTGCACATTCAGTTGGATCCCCTTTTTTGGGAATAGGCACAAATATGGATCTCTTCCAGTCCATTGGCCAAGTAGCTATTTTCCAAACCTGTTGGCACAAACATGCTAACACCTCCATTGCTACATCTGTTTGTTGAAACATCTCTATTGGTATCCCATCAATTCCTGGAGCCTTGTGCTTCACCAGTTCTTTCAAGGCAGCTTCCACTTCATCCTTCAACACCATTGGTTCCTCTTCATACGCAACCTCTTGGAATGGTTGGTCATCTACCAATTCTTTCTTGTATAATGACTCTGTGTATTCTTCCCATCTTCGTTTGATGTTTCCTGCATCATTTAAAATTTTCCCTGTAGAATCTTTCACTACTGCCACTCGAGGCTTGAATTTTTCCTTCACTTCCTTAAGCTTGAGAACCACTGAGCGTGTACTTCCCTTTTGGTTTTCTGCCTACAGCTCCTTGCACATGTCATTATAATATTTGTTTCTGTCTTCTCGAGCTGGCTTCTGAAATCTTCTGTTTAGTTCCTTAACTTCATAATGTCTTCCTTTTACTTTAGCTGCTCCACATTTGAGGGCAAGTTCTACTGTCTCTTTTGACATGTAATTTCGTGTTTTCTTTTTTTCTTGTCTTTTTAAGAACTTTTTGCTTCCTTCTGGAATGATATCTTTTATGTCATGCCACAACCCTTCTGGTCTCCTATTATTTGTGTCTAATGCATTAAACCCATTTTTGAGGTGGTCTCTCAACTCATGTGGGATATACTCAAGGTCATACCGTGGCTCTCGTGTACTTGTTCTAATTTTCTTCAGCTTCAGTTTGAACTTGCATATGAGAAGTTGATGGTCTGATCCACAGTCAGCACCTGGTCTTGTTTTGACATTTTGTGCAGAGCTTTTCCATCATCTCTTTCCACACATGTAGTCAATTTGATTACTGTATATTCCATCTGGTGTAGTCCATGTGCATAGTCTCCATTTTTGATCTTGAAAAAATGTATTTGTAATGAAAAGGTCATTGGTCTGACAAAATTCTATCATGCGATCTCCAGCTTCGTTTCCGTCACCAAGACCATATTTTCCAACTAGTGAGCCTTCTTGTTTGTTTCCAACCTTTGCATTTCAGTCACCAGTGATTATTAGTATGTCTTGATTACATGTTTGATCTATTTCAGATTGCAGAAGCTGATAGAAGCCTTCTCTTTCTTCATTTGTGGCCTTAGTGGTGGGTGCATAAATTTGAATAATAGTCATATTAACTGGCCTTCCTTGTAGGCATATGGATATTATTCTATCACTGACAATGTATTTCATGACAGATCTTGAAATGTCTTTTTTGATGATGAAAGCAACCCCATTTCTCTTTAGTTTATCATTCCAAGCATAGTAGACCATATGATTGTCTGATTCAAAATGGCCTATGCTGGTCCATTTTAGCTCACTGATGCCTAGAATTTGTCAATGTTTTTGCGCTCCATTTCTCATTTAACAATTTCTAATTTTCCTAGATTCATACTATGTATATTCAATGTTCCAATTACTAATGGATGTTTACAGTTGTTTCTCCTCATTTTGAGTCATGCCACATCAGCAGGTGGAGGTCCCTGGAGCTTTACTCCATTTCCTTCATCACAGTCGACTCTACTTTGAGGAGGCAACTCTTCCCCAGTAGTGTTTTGAGTGACTTCCAACCTGGGGGGCTCATTTTCCAGCACTATATCTGACAGTGTTTCTTTGCTGTCCATAGGGTTTTCAATGGCTAGTTGTTTCGGGAGTGGTTCGCCAGGTCCTACTCCCTAGTCTGTCTTAGTTTGGAAGTTCAGCTGAAAGCCTGTCCACCATGGGTTACCTTGCTCATATCTGAGGTACCAGTGGCAGAGCTCTCAGCCTCATCACAACACACAAGCCCCCACAGTGCTGCAAACTGGCATACATGTGGGGGAGATAAAATATAACCCTGATCAATATACTTCATGCACATAACCAATGAAAACCCAGTGGGGATCATTAAATTCATACTGCTCAAAACTGGTTATAAGGGGGAAAATTTGAAAGTAGCTTGTACATATAAGACAAACAATGATGAACATTTTTTTTGCTCAGAAACAACGTAAGTAAGAAAAGAGTATA
The DNA here is from genome assembly GCA_007922755.1 of Pedetes capensis. Lineage (NCBI taxonomy): Eukaryota > Metazoa > Chordata > Mammalia > Rodentia > Pedetidae > Pedetes > Pedetes capensis. Next base: position 14,063 of record VMDO01026745.1, read on the forward strand.
GTAACATCTTTAAAGTATTAAAAAGGAAACTACCTGGCCATCTAAACTTTATATCCTTTGCAAATATATTTCACATATTAAGATGAAATGTGGATAATTTAAAACATAAAAAATAGAAAAAGTAATCAAAAGCATGTTCCATCACTACAAAAATTAAGAAAAATTCTTTTAGACAGAAAAAAATGATACCAAGACAAAGTATAGATATGAACAAAGCAATGAACACCTCTGAAAATGGCCATTTCTTTTTTGTGCTCCAGAAGTTACTCTTCCAGGTATTTGCTCCAGAGCAAAGAAAGCATACATCCACATACGGACTTCTGCATGTCAATAGCATCTTCCATTTACTCCCAAACTAGAAGCAGTCCCAAGGTCTATCAACAGACAGATAATAATCTATAATATGGAACACTACTCATTTGAAATGAAAGCAATAGTAACAAATGCATCAACAAAAATCTCAAAATAACTAGTCTGAGTAAAAGAAACCAAAAATAAAGAATATATACTATAAAATTTCATATTTACAAAAGATATAAAGTAAATTGATGTGTAGTACAGAAACCAAATTACTTGGTTTTCCCAGGCCCTGCATTTGTAGTATAGCTTTGAGGCCAAAGGCAGCCTGTGCAACTCACCAAGACCCTGTCCCAAAATAAAAATCAGAAAGGAGACTGAGAATGTGGCTAGCAGTGCAAGGTTCTGAGTTCAATATGCAATATGGCAAAAAAAGGCATAAATAAATAAATAATCTTAAAAGCATTATTCAAGATGTGAAATACACACATAATGAATAAAAACAAGTATCTAATTAAAAGATGTTTTAAAGTTTCAACAGTGGAGAACTTTGAAATTTAAAACTGGAAAGAAAGGAAAAACTACAATAGAAAAGTTTCCTTGATAAAATGGGCAAGTAAACACAACATCCAAAGAAAAGAATGTGATTAACACAATTATTTGGCTGGAATATGTACTTAGGAAAATGATTAACTAATGTACCAGTAAAGGAGTCTTCAATGTGATATTACTGTGACTTTTATCAAAATTTTACTTATTTCAGGGCTTGGCACTCCTGTGATCCAATTCCTTAAGTGTCTGTTTGGATCATCCAAAGGGGGCCTTAGGCAGTCCCTTTCTCATTTGTTCCCCAGAATACTGAAACTAGCATGAAGATCAAGGGGGGGGGGAGAAATTCTGTCTCTTTAACTAAAAATCGGATTTTGTAAAAAGAATTAGAAGCTACTATAGTGAGAATGTAATTTCTTTAAATAGGTCTTATACAGAATGTGTGTGGGAAGGAGTAGCATCCCTATTACTTAGCACTTCAACTCACAAAAAGTAAACAATCAAGTAAATATTCATTTCTTTCCATGTGACCTTAACATCTGAGTGATGGATCATGTTTATTTTGAGCTGTTTGTTTTCTTGGTGCAATGAAGTAAAAAAATCGCACATTATTTTGTCATTTTAAAATTATTTTCCATAGGTAATCCACGACAGGTACTATGCCCTAGAATCTCAAAATTATGACCATTAGCTACCTCAGGATAGGTCATTGTGCCTTCCATCTAGGTGATTGTTGGCATTCTGAGATTAAATTGCAGTTGGAAAACAAAAATGAAAATAAACAAAAAACAAAAAAAACTTCTGACTTACTCCTTGCTTTCAGATTACCCCATTTGCTGGAGAGAGTCAAGTAGGCAAAGGGGAATAATTCCCAGGGGGTGAGCCCAGTACTATTGTAATGTGTTCACTGGCCTCTGTAGGGATGAATGACATGCAGTAAGCAGAAAGATTACATAAATTGTCCAACATATGTCCAGTTGATTTTTGCATTCTGAAAAAGCAATAGAAAAGCTGGCATAAATATTGACTTTCTGGGTTTCCACAGAAGCACAGGGGTGTAACATAAACTTCCTTTAGTACCAGCTGGTTTCACCACTAGTGCCCTTTCATGCACATATGTGTTCATGTACACCAAACACAGATGCACCCGGAAGATGCAGGAAGAGGACACATGGTGTGTTTAGAAAGGGAGGGAAGGTAAAAAATACCAGGCCATCCAGTTTTCTGCCCAAAGCAACTAAATCCTACTTATGAGACGTCTTCAAAGTGCATTGAATATATTACCCTCTTCAATTAGATGAAATCAGGCAGAAAATGTTTTGTAGAGGGTTGGTTGAGGTATTGGGTTTAGATATAGTTCACTAAATATTTTTCAGATATTACACAAAATAATATAACAAATAGAAATATATGCATGTATATATGTACATTAGACTTCTACATTATATAGGGGGTTGGAGTTTAGCTCAGTTGGTAAAATACCACTCTGAAGTCTCTGAGGCCCTTGGTTCAATCTCCAGCACTGGAAAAAATGGGAGAAGAACATGACAATCCACTCTGAAGCAATCCCGAAATAATCAGCCATTGAAAATTCTATGAGGCAGGATATAAAATCAACACACAAAAATCAATAGCTTTTCTTTACACCAACTGTAACCAGGAGGAGAAGGAAATTACAGAAATAATACCTTTCATGATAGCCCACCATAAAATTAAGTAACTTGGAATCAATCTAACCAAAGATCCTTCAGGTCTCTACAAGGAAAATGTCAAAACATTAAAGAAAGAAATAGCAGAAGATACTAAGAAATAGAAGGAACTTCCCTGGTCCTGGATAGGGAGAATCAATACAGTAAAAATGGCTATCCTACCAAAAGCAAGGGCTGGGATTTAGCTCAGTGGGTAGAGCACTGCACTGCAGTCTCTGAGGCACTGAGTTCAATTCCTAGCACCACAAAAATGGGAGAAGGGTCTGGCAACCCACTCCAAAGGCAATCGCGAAGTACTCAGCCATTGAAAACCCTATGAGGGTCACTATGAGTCGGTACCTAACAGCACCTAACAACAACAACAACAACCAAAAGCAATTTATAGATTTAATGCAATCTCCAATAAAATTCCATTGACTGACTTTACAGAAATAGAAAAAAATGATCCAAAAGTTCATATGGAATCACAAAAGACCACATATAGCCAAAACACCCTTAAGCTGTAAAACTCATGCAAGTGGAATCACAATCCCTGACTTCAAGCTATACTATAGGGCAGTGGTGGCAAAAACATCTTGGTACTGGCACAAAAATAGGCCTGAAGACATATGGAACATAATAGAAGATCCAGAAATACCTCAACACACGTATAGCTACCTAATTTTTGACAAAAGAGCAAAGCAATAAACTGGAAAAAGGATAGCCTTTTCAATAAATGGTACTGGGAAACATGGACATCCATTTGCAGAAAAATGAAAACAGACCCGCATCTCTCAATATGAGAGTTAACTCAAAATAGATAAAAGACCTCAACATAAAACCAGAAACTTTAATAGAAGACAAGATAGGTAATACACTCCAACATATAGGTGTAGGAAAGTATTTCCTTAATAGGACTCCAATTGCTCAAGAAATTGCAACAAGAATAGATAAATGGGATCACATGAAATTAAAAAGTTTCTGTACAGCAAAGGAAATAATTAACAGAGTCAAGGAAATCCCCACTGAATGGGAAAATATTCCCATCCTATACATCAGACAAAGATCTAATTACCTGAATTTATAAAGAACTTAAGAAAAAAATTTCCAAGAAAGCAAATAACCCAATACACAAATGGGCAAAGGAACTAAAAAGATTTCAAATGAAGAGGCTTTTAAAGCCACGAAACACATGAAAAAATGCTCAATATCCCTAGCTATTAGGCAAATGCAAATGAAAACAACTCTGAGATTCCACCTTACTCCAGTAAGAATGGCGTAGATGTAAAACAAATAGCAAGGCGAGGCTGTGGAGAAAAGGGAACCTTCTTACACTGCTGGTGGAGCTGTAATTGGGTCAACCACTTTGGAAATCAACATGGAGGCACATTAGAAAACTAAAAATAGATCTACCATATGACCCAGCTATAACACTATTGGGAATATACCCAAAGGGAGATGGGTCATCATACCACAGAAACACCTGCAACTCCATGTTCAATGCAGCAATTTTCACAATAGCAAGGATATGGAACCAACCAAAGTGCCTATCAACAGAATAATGGATAAAAAAAAGTTATAGTACATATACACAATGCAATACTACTCAGCAATCAAAAAAATGAAATAATGCCATCTGCAGCAAAATGGATGGAATTGGAGAAAATTATTTTAAGTGAACAAACACAAGTTCAGAAAGAGAAATACCACAAGTTCTCACTTATATGTGGAAGCTGAATCAAAATTATAAAAAAGAAAAAATCCCATGTGGAGTTCGGAACATAATAAAAAAAATTTTTTAAATATTAAAGAAAAGAAAAGCTAATGTTGACCTAGCAGTGAAGGGACAATTTGGGGAATGCAAAAGAAGGAGAGAGAGATCTAGCAAAAGGTGGAAATCCTGGAAGAGGAGAAGGGGGAGAGAAGGAACAAGGAGGAATAAAGAATGGGGGAGGGGTAACCTCAGGGTGAACAGCCCACCTATAATAGTCCTGGTAATAATTATAATAATACCAATAATGGTATTATTATATACTAAATATATACTAATGGTATTATTATATACTAAAGAATGGTATTAATATTGATGGGCTAGAAAATTCATGTAATAGTACTGACAATGTAAAAGAAAGTTCGCTACAGAAAAAGTTTTGATCTTAAACATAATTGGAACCCAAGGATATATAGAAAAATATTACCATAGAAAGACAAGCAAATGGAAGAGAAATCTTTGGTGCATGGGTTGGGGGGTTGAGACAAGGGGAGGAATTGCACAAGAGGGTAAGGGGAACTAATCTGTGTAATGTACAACAAAATGCATATATGGAAATGTTTCAATGAAAAGCATGTCAGAATGAATCACATTAAGGTGTACATTAAAATTTTCCAATAATAAGAAAAGAAAATCCTATAAGGGTCACTATGTGTTGAACCCAACTTGATGGAACCTAACAAACTTAACTAACATGATCTAGGGGGACTTATTTAAAATTCTCCAAATGGCAACATATAAGTAAATGACTATTAGTTTTATCGAGTGTCCAGAAAAGCTTAGAATTATTGTCTTGGGAATTTCAAGGGAGGTTTAAGTTTATAAACCTTTTGAAAAAATTATTTTAGCTATTAAGTAGCATCTGTATTATAATATGAATTATAAGGTATGAATTAATTTTAAGAACTTGAATAGCTAAAGCAATATGGAGAAAGAATAATAACCTGAAACATCACATTTTTCTGGACTCCAATTATACTACAAAGTTATAATATCACATTTGTGTGGGACTGGCATAAAAAAGAGAGACATACAAGCAGTGGGACAGAATTCCAAGACCAAAAATAAACTCAAGCATATATGATCAATGAATCTTCCCCAAAGTTGTCAAAAATACACAATAGGAGAAAGGATATTCTCTTCCATACACAATGTTGACAAAACTGGACATTCATATGTGAAAATGGAAAGTAGATTGTTACACTAATAAACAACATAAAAATAGATTAGAAACTTCAAGGTAAGACCTGAAACCCCAAAACTCCTAGAAGAAAGCACAGCTTAGGAGTTATATGACTGGTCTTAGCAACTATTTTTTTTTAATATGATACCAAAGCCTAAGCAACAAAAACAACTTGAAACTACCTCAGACTAAAAAGTTTCTCCTGAGGAAACTATGAAATGCAAACACAACCAATGTAATGGAAGAAAATATTTACAAACCATATATATCATAAATAATTAATATCTAGAGTATTTAAGGCACTCATAAAACTCAATAGTAGAAAACAAATAACTTGACTTTAAAAAATGGGCAAAGATGTGAATAAACATATTTCCAAAAAAGACAAATATCCAAGAGGAATATGAAACCTCTCAAAATCACTAATTGTAAGGGAAATGCAAATTATAAGTTCCATGAGATAGTACCTCACACTTGTTAAAATGGCTATTACAAGAAAGTTAAAAGATAAGTGTTAGTAAGGATGTAGAGAAAAGAGGACCTTTGTATTCTTTTGGTAGGAAAGTAATTTGTAAAACATTATGGAAAACTATACACGTTCATCAAAAAATATAGAACTTCTCTTCCAGTAATCACATCTTTGGGTATGATCCCCAACACCTCAAAAATGGGAGAAGAATAAGGCAGCCCACTCCCCAAGCAATCTCGAACCAATCAGCCATTTAAAACCCTACGAACAGCAGAGAAGCATTGATATAGTGCCAGGCATGGCATGGTGTCAAGGAGTGTTTCATTTCGTTGTGCATAGGGTCACTATGAGTCTGACCTGACTTGATGGCACAACAACTTGTGCCATCAACTTGTTGTCAACTGACAACAACAACTTGCAAAGGAAATAAATGGTATTTTAAATAAGTATTGCACTCCAATGTTTATTGTACCATTATTATCAATTTGTTATTAAGGTTGTTGTTGTTAGGTTCCGTCGAGTCGGTATCCGACTCATAGCGACCCTCTGTACAACAGGGGAAACACTATTATCAGTGCCTCTCTGCCATTCATAGGGTTTTCAATGGCAGATTGATTTTTGGGAGGGGGTTGCCAGGTCCTTCTCCCAAGCCTACAGCTTCTGGTGTTCCCAGGCGGTCTCCCATCCAGGTACTAACCAGGCCTGACCCTGCTTAGCTTCCGAGATCTGACGGGATTGGATGCCACAGGGCTACAGCTGCAGGCTTGTTATTAAGGTACCATAGCCAAAATAAATAAAACATCTAAGTGTTCATCAACAGATGGACAAAGAAAATTTGGTATGCACACACACATAAGCATGTAAGCACATCAACAATAAGATATTATTAAGCCTTGAAAAACAAGGAAATCCTATCATTTGTGAAAAAATGTATGAACTAGGAAGATATTATGCTAAGTGAAATAACACAGAATGATAAATACTACAGGATCTCACAAATATGTTGTTATTGTTGTTAGGTGCCATCAATTCATGTCAGACTCATAGAGATCCTCAAAGGGTTTTCAATGGCTAATTGTTTCGGATTGCCTTGGGAGTGGATTGTCACATCCTTCCACCATTTTTGCAGTACTGGGAGTCAAACCTGGCACCTCAGAGACTGCAGAGCTGTGTGTTACCAAGTGAGCTAAATCCAGCCCCTCACATATATAGAGAGTCTACAATATGTCAAGCTCATTGAGAAAGAGAATAGAATGGTGATTGCTAGGAGTAGGGGATGGATGGTTGGGGAGATGTTTATCAAAAAGCACAAACTTCTGGATATAGTGTGAGAAAGTTTTGGAGACCTAGTGTATAACATGGTGACTGTTAATTATAATGTATTATATGCTTAAAAACTATAAGGGTAAACCTGAAACATTTTCAACACACACACACACACACACACACACCTAGATATGTTAGGTGATACATAATTTAAGTAGCTTGGTTATGGTAAACAATTCAAAATGTATATATGTATAAAACATTATGTGCCTCTTAAATATGTTCAATTTTGTCAAGGAATCCTTAATAAAGCTGGAAAAACTAATAAAAATTTATTATTTAGATGATGAAAATTAATTCTCATGTAAATATTTATAACATACTTCTTATATGCATGATTCAAGGATAAATGCATTACTATATTGTTATGGTCCTGTTCTTGATGAATTTGTAGTGACAATATTTTAAAAATAGTGAAAATCTCACAATAGCACTAAATAAAGTTAAATGATGTTTGCTTTCAATTAGAAGGGATGTGTGTGTGTGTATATACATGTATATGTATACACACACACACACACACACACACATATATATGGACTGGGATTTAGCTTAGTTGGTAGAGTGCTGTGCTGCAGTCTCTGAGGTCCCGAGTTCAATTCCCAGTACCGCAAAAATGGGAGAAGGGCCTGGCAATCCACTCCCAAGGCAATCCCAAAACAATCAGCCATTGAAAACCCTATGAGGGTCTCTATGAGTCGGATACTGACTCCACGGCACCTAACAATAACATTTTATATATATATATATATATATATATATATATATATATATATATATATATACATATACATATATACACACACACACATATGTGTATGTATATGTGTGTCTGTGTGTATATATATGTATATATATTATATATGTATGTATATTTTACAAATATATATATGTATATGTATATATACATATCTTACCTTCTTTCCTAAACCAATTCCAAAATAAATGTACCAAGTTATTACATCAATAGCCTGAAAGAACATTTCTCCAGAGAAAACAAGTGCAAACGATAATGAGTGTAAATAAATGTGCTTGTTTTCTTTTTACAAAGTTATCTTTGAGATAAGAGCACACATGCATGACTAGGTGCTTTAGTGCACTTAAATATGTTAGGTGTTGTGGAGTGGTGTCTGACTCATAGCAACCCTACCTACAATAGGAGAAATGATATTGATAGCATTTCCCTGCTATTCGTAGGGTTTTCAATGGTGGATTTTCTTTTCTTTTGGGAGTGGGTTGCTGGGTCTTTCTCCCAAGCCTGTAGCACCTGGTGTTCCCAGGCAGTCTTCCATCTAAATACTAACCATGCCTGACCCTGCTTAGCTTCCGAGATCTGACAAGATGGGACACCACAGTGGTATGGCTGGTTGTTGTTGTTGTTAGGTGCCGTCAAATCGGTATTCAACTCATAGCGACCCTCATGGGGTTTGCAATGGCTGATTGTTTCGGGATTGCCTTGGGAGTGGATTGCCAGGCCCTTCTCCCATTTTTGCGGTGCTGGGAATTGAACTCGGGACCTCAGAGACTGCAGTGTAGGGCTCTACCAACTGAGCTAAATTCCAGCCTGGTGTGGCTGGAGGTGCATTTAAATATAGAAGTTTAAAAATTCAAGAAGCTTATAAACGTCATTTCCCCATAACAGATAATAAACCAACCAGAACATTTATTTTTGTATTTTCATCATTTTGGGAAGTGCTGTAGGAAAAAGTCCTATTATTTGAATGTGCACACATTTTATCTAAATAGATATATGCAATTGGGCCACAGAAATAAAATAGAGAGCCAAAGATAACTACCTCCTCTCTAAATTCTTAGAAAAAATAGTACAAGTGTTTCAAGCCAAATAATAAGGAAAATGTTTGTTTCAAATAGATATGTTACATATTGGGAGAAGGACCTGGCAACCCCCTCCCAAAAATAAATCTGCCATTGAAAACCCTATGAGCAGCAGAGAAGCACTGACAATAGTGTTTCCCCTGTTGTACAGAGGGTCACTATGAGTCGGATACCGACTCGACGGCACCTAACAACAACAACAACAACATGTTACATATATTCCTTAAGATCAAGGATGTCTGTAATAGTATTGGTATTTTGGTAAGGAACTCTATTAAATGTTGAGAGAATAAATTGTCACAGTATTTCTAGTGGACAGAAAATATTTCATAATATATTAGTCTTCAAAATTATGCATATACTTTGATCTATAAATTTTACCCTCTGTGCATTTATTTTAGGAGAACAATCATGTCTGTACATAAAACATTACCTACAAGTATATAAATTTGAAGCAACCCAAGGACCAAATATGCTGTTATTGTTGTTGTTAGGTGCTGTAGAGTTGGGTTCAGCTTTTAGCGGCACCCATAGTGTTTTCAATGGCTGATTGTTTGGGGATTGTTTTGAGAGTGGGTTGCCAGGTCCTTCTCCTGTTTTTTGCAGTGGTGGAAAAGGAACCCAGGGCCTCAGAGAATGCAGAGCAGCACTCTACCAACTTAACTAATCTCCAGCCCCAAATATAGTACTTATTAAATAATGAGATACAGCTGTGTCATAAAATACTGTATGACTTATAAAATGACATAGACTATATTAATTGAAATGGAAATGTTAAGAAAATATTAATTGAAATGTATAACAATATTTCTGTAATTTTTACATTAAAAAGCTAAGTAATTACAGAAGGCATACATTGAATTATTCCTGGCAGTAAATGAATTTCCACTTTTAGTTAGATCTTATTCTACCCAAGTCTTCAGGATTCATTTTCTGGATGCCCTGTTCATTGGACAAAGAACATTCTTCTCTTCACCATTATGGCTGATTGATGTAGCAGCCATGATCCTCTATCCCTCTGGAATGAATAAACAAAATTCTCAAAATGACTTCTAAAAGAGAAAAAGTGATTCTGTAATTATGGCCATAACTTGTAAAGTAACCAGATACCAGGTATAATAACTGATAGGTGGTATGTAGAGAGAGAGAGATTAGAAGAGAAAGAGATTATTAAAACCAATAACACTTAACGAGTAGCAAATATCAGAAAATGAATAAAAGAACCTGCAGCTTTTTATTCAGTCAATTTATGTCTGAGTCCTGAGTCTTGAATTAAACTCAATAAATATCCTCTGTTTATGTAATTAATTACTCACCATAATGTTTCTTGACTTCAGTGAGTTTCTATTATATGTCAATAAACATATTCTTTGCAAAAGTTCTGGGCAGATTCTCATCCAACTGCTAATAGTGGTTATTATGTAGTAGAATAAAAATTTTCTTGTTATACATTTCTGCAGTTTTCATAAGATGATCATCTATTACCTTTGACCACAGAAATGTTAATGAAGCATGAAATTTAAAATAATTTAAAATGTTTGGATGTTTTTAGGAGAATATGAATTAATAGAGGGGGAAACATATATACACATAAGAAATTTTAGGATACCTTAAAACTGTTAATATATAATTTCATATGTATGCCAAATACACACACACACACACACACACACACACACACACACACACATACAAACAAGCTTCATTTCAGCATTTTTCTAATAGCAAAACGTTGCAAAATCATCTAAATGTCTATCAATATAGGCATAGTTAAAACACAGACATAAAATAGAAAGCTATGCAAACATGAAATAAAGTATACCTGTACTTATATCAACACTTTAAAGTTATATTGATGAGTGGAATAAACTAGATACATATGCTAAAAAATCTATACATACTCATATGCAGGTATATTTTCAAACAAAACTATTTTTGGAACTTTGCTTGAGAAATGGATAGCTGAAGTTGATTTCTGAGTTGACAAAGTGAAGGGATAAATTCAAGGCTCCACTTTGAGGTTGAAATAAGGAAATATTTTTGAACATGCATGATTTTATATTTTGTGGGGTCTTATACTCTATAGTTACATATTTTTATTACTTACATTTGAATATTTGGGTAAATATACTACGCTATGAATTACAAGAAAAATAAAAGGTCAGAAAGAGAAAGAGAGAGGCAGAGAGAGAGAGAGAGAGGAGGAGAAAATGAAGCAAGGAAAGTGTTTTAGATGGAAATACTTTCTCTTCTACTCTTGGGTAAAAACCTGATCTCATTGATACTGTAGTTTGTACAGATACTATTCAATTTCCATTATGAATCTGAAAAATTATTTTGTTATTCTAAATAAAAAGAATGTGATAGTTTCTTTCATTGGGATACTAAGGCATTTATATTGTACATTTAATGAAAAATTTATTTTAGCTACAAGCAATTATATTCTCCAAACAGATATAAAAACTAGCTCTAATTTTTACTATTTCTAGAAACCAGCCTAACCCTATTTCAGTTCCACTTCTGTGTTTCTGCCAATTGATTATGAGATTATTCATGAGACTACCCAATGAAGCTCTAAGCTACTACATATTTTGAAACTCCGTTTACAAAATTAAAAGGCTATGTTGTTGTTGGGTGACATTGAGTCAGATCCAACTTCATGTACAACAGAAGTAAACCCTACCCAACACTGTACCATGCACACAATCTTTTTATGTTTGAGCCCAACGTTGCACTGGTTCTTCTCATTTGGAGGTGTTTCCCATCATCAAAAAGAGGTCCCAGGGCTTTATTCCATTCTTGTCATTAAGGTGGACTTTAGTTTGAGGGCCTGCAGCCATAGCCCTGTGGCATCCGATCCCGCCAGATCTCGGAAGCTAAGCAGGGTCAGGCCTGGTTAGTACCTGGATGGGAGACCGCCTGGGAACACCAGAAGCTGTAGGCTTGGGAGAAGGACCTGGCAACCCCCTCCCAAAAATCAATCTGCCATTGAAAACCCTATGAACAGCAGAGAAGCACTGACAATAGTGTTTCCCCTGTTGTA
>VMDO01026746.1:0-26365 GCA_007922755.1 Pedetes capensis
ATATATATATATATATATATATATATATATTGCTGGGTGCACTGGCACATGCCTCTAATCCCAGCAACTCAAGAGACTGAGGCTGAGGATTACAAATTCAAGGCTAGAGGCAGCCTGTGTAATTTAGCAAGATCCTATCTTAAAATAAAAAAAATTTACTGGGTGTGGTGGCACATGCCTGTGATCCCAGTGACTCAGGAGACAGAGGCAGGAGGATCACAAGTTTGAGACAAGGGGTAGTCTGCATAATTTAGCAAGACCATGTCTAAAAAAAGTCAAAAAATTTTAAAAAAATGGGCTGAGGGTGCAGCTCAGTGGTACAGCACTTGCAAAGCATGCAAGTACATGGCCCTGGGTTCAACCCCCAGTACCACAAAAAAAATTTTTTTTAATTTAAAAAGGAAATTAAGAATGGGGTGGGGATGCAGCCCAGTGGTAGAGTACTTGCACAGTATGTGTGAGGCCCTGGGTTCAACCCCTAAGCACTACAGAAAAAGAAAAAAAACATCTGAGACTGCTAATATATTTAGCTATAACACAGAAACAAATAAGACATTTTCTTAGGTCTCAAATAGTCTCTAAAATATTTTATTTATAGTGTCAAGTATTCAATATTAAGCTAACAAGAAAACAAAAATATAAGCAGGCAATACAGTGGAACCAAAATCCAAGAAAAACAACAGACAGTAGAAACAGACCTATAAGAAATCCAGTTAATGAAGTTTGTAGACAGAAATTCCAAAATATGTTCGAGAAATAAAAAAATTAAAAATTAGGACAAAACTGTTAATCAAGATCCTAATATAATTCTAAAACTGAATAATATGAAAAAATAATAGACTTCATGTTTGGGTGTAATGCCAAACAGATGAAGAGAGAATTTGTAAACTAAATGATATGTTTGTGGAAAATATACAGTGTAGATCTTAGACAAAAGAATGGAAAATTTTTTAAGGAGTGAAGTCATACATTGAAAACAGTGAATAAGTTTAAAACAGATACATATAATTAGAATCTTGAAAGGAAAGGGTATGGAGTAGGTAGAATTAATACTGAAGAAGTAATAGCTGAAAAGTTTCCCAAACTGAGAAAGATACCATGCTGTAGATTCTAGAAACGCTACGATTCCCAAGCTGAAATAATGTAATTGGAACCATGACCAATAAAAATGTTAAAGGATAAAAGATACTCATAATTAACACCCAGGAAAAAAATATATTATCTGGAAAGTGAGGATAAGACAAAGAAATGATTTCTTTTTCTTTTTCTTTTCTTTCTTTTTTTTTTTTTTTTTTTTTTTTTTTTTTTTTTTTTTTTTTTTTTTTTTTTTTTTTTTTTTTTTTTTTTTTTTTTTTTTTTTTTTTTTTTTTTTTTTTTTTTTTTTTCCAGTACTGGGGGTTGAACCCAGGGCCTTGTGCTTGCATGCTCTGCAAGTGCTGGACCACTGAGCTGCACCCTCAGCCCACTTTTTTTCCTTTTTGAGACAGGGTCTCGCTAAATTATGCAGACTGCCTCTGGTCTCGAACTTGGCAATCATCCTGCCTCAGCCTCCCCAGCTGCTGGAATTATAGGCGTGCACCACCTCGCCCAGCTCAAGAAATGATTTCTTAACAGAAATAATGGAAGTCAGAAAACTATGGACTGTCTTCAATATGCTAAAGAAAAATAACTGCCAACAGAGAATTTTATGAGCAAGGAAAGAATATTAGAGAAAAGAAAGTGATAAAATCCGTTTTCAGACAAATAAAAGCTCATAGAATTTGTTACTAATATTCTGACCTAAAGGAAGTTTAAATAATCCTCAGAATGCATGGAATATTATTCTAGATGAAAGCTGAGACACAGGAAAACAATGTTGTTTGTTGTTGTTAGGTGCCATTGAGTCGGTATCCGACTCATAGCGACCCTCGTAGGGTTTTCAATGGCTGACTGTTTCGGGATTGCCTTGGGAGTGGATTGCCAGGTCCTTTTCCCATTTTTGCGGTGCTGGGAATTGAACTTGGAACCTCAGAGACTGCAGAGCGGTGCTCTACCCACTGAGCTAAATCCCAGCCCCTGGAAAACAATGTAGACTGACAAAAATAAAAATTGTGAATAAATGTTAATATGAACTTTTTAAAACAATTTCCTGAGTTTGAAAATATGAATAAAATTAAATTATTTAATAATATTAGTATATAATTTAAGACAGTAGCCTGCAAGATGGCTCCTAATAATCTGTGACCCCTCATATCCACATCCTTGGGACCCCTTTGGTATTATACAGAAGTTCGTCTGTGTGGCCAATAGTACATAACAGGGCTCATGTTACATTTTTGTTTTTTTTTTAACTTTTATTTTTTGTGGATTGGACTCAGGGCCTCATGCTTGCTTGCTTTGCAAGTGCTGTACCACCAAGCTGCACCCGAGCCCCCCCCCCCCCCCTTTTTTTTTTTTAACTTTTTGAGACAGGGTCTCACTAAATTACACAGACTGCCTCTGGTCCCAGACTTGCGATCCTCCTGCCTACTCCTCCCAAGCCACTGGGATTACAGGCTCTGCCACCATGCCTGGCCCTCTTGTTACATCTCTTTCAGTATTAGGTTGTAAAAGATACTACATTTTACACCATAGGTATGCATGCATTCTGGTTTTCTCTCATTTCTAACTTGAGGGGTGGTAATTCAACTGCACAGGGAAAGGCCTGTGGAGAAGCCCACAGGGTAGATACTTGAGGTCTTCGGCCAATAAAGAGGAATGGAAACGTGCAAACAACTCTGTGAGTAACACTTGGAAGTGAATTGTCAGCTTCCAGTTGTATTTTCAGATTACTGAAGCCCCAGCCCCCGGCTTGACAGGAACCTCCTGAGTGACTCAGGACAGATCAATTCTGCTAAACTTCCCTCAGATTCTTGACCCTCGGAAATGATGTGAGATGATGTTTGCTGTATTAGGTTGCTAAGTCTTGGGGTAATTTATTATGCA
The DNA here is from genome assembly GCA_007922755.1 of Pedetes capensis. NCBI lineage: Eukaryota > Metazoa > Chordata > Mammalia > Rodentia > Pedetidae > Pedetes > Pedetes capensis. The sequence goes on from VMDO01026746.1 coordinate 2,965, forward strand.
TCAATTGATAAATAGTGGTTTTGGTACCAGGAAGTAGGGTGCTGGCATAGCAAAAACTTCAACTGTGGTGGCTTCGGAACTGGGTAGTGAGCAGATGCTGTAAGATTTTAAGAGTATTAGTGGAAGCCTAAAGGTCACTGAACAAATTGTCAGTAGAATTTTGGACTTTGAAGAGCTTATCAGTGAGATTGAAAGGAAATGTGAGAAAATTTTGCAAATTATAGGGAATTGATTTTTGTTATATAGTAACAGAAAGTGTAGTTACATGTCACCTGCTATAAATTGAAAGGAAAAAAATAATATATCTAATGAATTTAGTGATATGCCAAAGCAGTGCCTAGTTTGTTCTTGTACTGCCAGTAGCCCAATTTGTGAAGAGAAATGACTGAAGCCAGGATTGTTAAATAAAACAGCCACAATGTGCTAGTTCTAAAGATTCCAATTCCCTCCAGATTGCAGGTGATGCTAAAATTAAGAAGTATTAAACAGAGATCAAACTCAGGGCACTCTCAGGAAAGCATGATCTAAAAGATAAAGCCTAGATTGTGACTTTAAAATCACCTCAAAAAAATCAGAGATAGTGTCTCACAGTAATATTCAGACAAAAGGCCCTGTAAAGAATTTAAGGATGTGCTTTAAGGTTGTCTGTCTCAATACTATTTGATCACATCCTGAGCCATCAAACAAATCCCAATAAATTTCAAATAACAGAAATGATTCATTATATTTCTATCCCTAGAAGTCAGAAACAAAAACATAACTTGGTTACCCCCAATTACATAGAACTGGGACCCTATACTTTTAAATAATCCTGGATCAAAGAAAAAATAAAAATAAAATATTAATCTAAATGGTAATGCAAATACAACTTAAAAGAGTAGTTAAGAAGGTTGGCATGATGATGCCTGTCTGTAATCCCAGCACTTGGGAAGTGGAAGGAGGAGATCACAAGTTCAAGGCCAGTCTCAGTTCTGCAGCAAAGCTCTATGGAAAAGAGAAAAGGAATGATTAAAGTCATTCTTAGAAGAGAAATAGTTAAAGTCATTCTTAGAAGGACTTTTATAACTTAAATACAAATATTAGAAGGTACTATATATTCTTAATTTTTTTTCCCTTTATTAGTAAATGATGATGGGGTACAGAGTAATACAGCATTGGCTTTTTCCATTAGGCATCCTTTACATCATTCTAGCAATACTGTCATCAACCCACAAAGTTTATGGAGCCCTATGGATAATATGTAGTAAAACTCAAATGCTTATTATATTCCCCTGTTTTTCCAGTATACTCATGAAGTTGTGCTGTTACATTCAGATTGTCTTCTCCCCATTCTTCTCTCCACATTGACCCTCCTCCCCATCCCATCTTCCCCAGTCTTTGCTTCCCTCTGCTAGTTCCCTCCCTCCTTTCTGCTCTTTATATTGTTCTTTCTTCAATAAATTTAATTGCACATTTTTTGTATATCAATTTATATATAGGATTTTTCTTCCTTTAAATATGATGCAGCACCCACATAAGAGTGAGAACATACGGTATTTCTCTTTTTTGAGTTTGTAGTCGTTCACTTAAGATGTTCTCCAGTTCCATCTATTTTGTAGCAGATGACATTATTTTCATTTTTTTTTTAATTGTGGAGTAATATTCCATTGTGTATATGTACCACAGTTTTTTTTAATCCATTCTTCTGTTGATGGGCGCCTTGGTTGGTTCCATATCCTTGCTATTATGAAAAGTGCTGCATTGAATATGGAGATGCAGGTATCTCTGTGGTATGACTCATCTCCCTTTACGTATATTCCCTGTAGTATACCTGGGTCGTATGGCAATTCTATTTTTAGTTTTTGGAGGTATCTCCATATTGATTTCTAAAGTAGTTGAACCAATTTACAATCCCACCAACAATGTAAGCGGGTTCCTTTTTCTCCACAATCTCACCAGCATTTGTTATTATTTGTTCTGTTGATCTTGACCATTCTTACTGGAATTAGATGGAATCTCAGAATTGTTTTGATTTGCAGCAGCCATAGCCCTGTGGAGTCTGATCCTGTCAGATCTCAGAAGCTAAGCAGGGTCAAGCCTGGTTAGTACTTGAATGGGAGACCACCTGGGAACACCAAGTGCTGTAGGCTTGGGAGAAGGACCTGGCAACCCACTCCCAAAACACAGTCAGCCATTGAAAACACTATGAACAGCAGAGAAGCACTGACAATAGTGTTTTGCCTATTGTACGTAGGGTCACTATGAGTTGAATAGCTACTCGAGGGCACCTAACAACAATGGCTAAGGATATTGAGCTTTTTTTTTTTCATGTGTTTCATGCCTTTACGAGCCTCTTCATTTGAGAACTGCCTATTCAGTTCCTTTGCACACTTGTGTATTGGATTATTTGTTGTCTTGGGAATTGCTTTCTTGAGTTCTTTGTAAATTCTAGAAATTAGTCCTCTGTCAGATGTGTAGAATGTGAAGATTTTTCTTCCATTCAGTGGGTTCTTCCTTAACTCTGTTGATTGTTTCCTTTGCTTTATGGAAGCTTTTTAATTTCATGTAATCCCATTTGTCTATTCTTGTTGCAATTTCCTGAACAATTGGAGTCTCATTAAGGAAATTCTTTCCTATGCCTATATTTTGGAGCATGTTGCCTATTTTTTTCCTAGTAATTTTAAGGTTTCTGGTTTTATATTGAGATCCTTTATCCATTTCAAATTAACTCTCCTGCAGATTGAGTGGTGTGGATCTGTTTTCATTTTTCTGCAAGTGGAAATCCAAGTTTCCCAGCACCATTTGTTGAAGAGGCTTTCTTTTCTCCAATTTGTGTGCTCAGCTCCTTTGTCAAAGATCAAGTGGCTACAGATGCATTGATGTATCTCTGGGTCCCCAATTCTGTTCCACTGGTCTTCAGGCCTGTATTTGTGCCAGTATCAAGCGTTTTTGCTACTATAACCCTGTAGTATAGTTTAAAGCCAGGGATTGTGATCCCACTTGCACTAGTTTTGCAGCTTAAGAGTGTTTTCTGTTTCCGTATGAATTTTTGGATTATTTTTTCTATTTCTACAAAGTCTTATCATTGGAATTTTAGTGAGGATTGCATTAAATTGTATATTCTTTAATCTATACCCTTTTGACAGTTTTAGAGAGCTACAGAATGGTATGAGAATTAGCGTTGCATGCAGATTGGTTTCTAAAACTGTTAAAAAAGTGAGGTTTAAATTTGAGAAAATATGGTAATCTGAAAATCTATTGTCTCAAGAAGTTAAAAAGATAATAATGAGGAAGAACTATTATAAAGTAGACATTAATAAAATAGAATAAAAAACTACACTACAAAAACAGTTGAGTATTTTCAAAAGACAACAATGGCCCATTAAGCTGAAAACATTTACTGTCTGACCCTTTACAAAGAAAATTTGGTGACCATTCAACCTCCAGTTTAGTTCCATTAATTCAGCAGGTTTTTAACTTCTCTCAGTAATATTTTATAATTTCAGTGTGAAAAAGCACAGTTCTTATTAGTTTTATTTCCAAGTATTTTGATATTCTGTTACTGTTGTTTTAAAATTCAACTTCATTTGTTCCTGATAAATAACTGGTTTCTCTGTATTGACCTTATATCAGGCTACCTTTCTAAACTTGCCTATTCTGATTGTTTTCAGTACATACGTTTGGAACTTTGAGCCTATATGATACTTAATCTCCTTAACTGTTGTTAGGTGCCATTGAGTTGTATCTGACTCATAATGACCCTCATAGGGTTTTCAATGGCTGATTATTTCAGGATTGCCTCAGGAGTGGATAGACATGTCCTTCTCCCATTTTTGTGGTGCTGGGAATCAAACCCGGGACCTCAGAGAGTACAAAGCAGTGCTCTACCAACTGAGCTAAATCCCAGCCCCCTCCAAGACCTGGTCTAATTTATCTGTACTAAGCATAAGTGCTCAAAAAATAAATATATCTAGTGTCTTCAGAATGCTGAAATCTGTCCATTAGGCTCAGTGTTATAAAAATATTTTATAATACTAAATTTCGTTAGAAATTGTTTTTACTTCTCTTTCATTTTTGGAGTAGGGGGACACTTGAAGTTTATGGAAACCATGCTGTTGTTGTTAGGTGCCATCGAGTTGGGTCCAACTCCTAGTGACCCTCATAGGGTTTTCAATGCCTGATTGTTTTGGGATTGCTTCAGGAGTGGATTGCCTTGTCCTTTTCCTGATTTTTGCTGTGTTGAGGATTGAACCTGGGTCCTCAGAGAGTGTAGAACAGCACTTTACCAACTGAGCTAAAAGCCAGCTCCCATGGAAACCATACATATGTAGGTATAAAGAGTTGACTATGTTAGATTTATCAAGTACGTTTAATGGCTTTGGACAAAGTGTTCACTGAAACAGCAAAAGTGAGCAAATAAAAATTATATTTACTTAAATTCTACATAAAGCAGTATTTCCCTCACAAACTTAATAAAGAGCCTTTTGCTTCATTGTGAGCATGAATTAATGAAAATATTTTTATATATCCACAACTCTTAAATTTTGGACAAGGAACCACATTTCATCTTGTGCTCTCCTCCTTATGGGCAATATAACATCATTATAATTAGAGTAAACATTATCACTTCTAATTCTGAAACGTAGATATCATTTCTGACTATTCTTCTGTCTTATCTCAAATATATATTTTGATGATTGCAATAGGTAAATATAACTTTGTATCTAGTTTTTTATGAGCTTGATTCTTTCTATTACATTGTTATTATTGTTAGGTGTCATCCAGTGGGATCTGACTCATGGTGACCCTACATACAACAGAATGAAACACTGATTGACACTATGCCATGGCCGGTGCCATCTCAGTGCTTATCTGCTATTCATTGAGTTTTCGATGTCTGATTGTTTCCGGATTGTTTCGGGAGTGGGCTACCAGGTTCTTCTCCCATTTTTTGTGGTGCTGGGGATCTAACCCCGGGCCTCAGAAAGTACAGAGCACACTCTACCAACTGAGCGAAACCCCAGCCCCTTCTATTAGATACAATGTATGAAAAAACTACCACGATTGTTTAAATTACAAAAAAATTATTATAGTAAAAGATACATTGTCGTTTAATCACCCTCAAAATACTCCCCTTGGCTTTGAACACACTTATCACATCGTTCTATTTTCTGAAGCAGTTCTGGAAGTTCTTTTTTGTATCTGTGTTTAGTTTCATCCTCCATCATGCCAACACTATGTGTCACACATGACTTCTGGCACAGCAATTCTGTCAAATACAAACATTACCTTACTCACTGAATCTGGCATTATGTAACTTCTGGCTCTTTCCCTAAGTCACGATTATGGAAGGTAAATGTTTTGAATTGATTCAGGACATCAAGTTAGCCATGACAGCATAACTAAAGAAACTAATGTAAGAGGGCTTCCAGAAGTACTTCAGAAAGTAGCCAGAACAATGGGATAAGTATATTCAATGCCAGGGTATTATTTTGAGGGAGATTAATGACAATGTGTTTGTTACTGTAGTAGTAATTTTTTAAAAATGAAAAATTCACTGTATTTTTTTTATCATACCATGTGTCTTTAAAACCATTATTTTCAATGGTTTTCTGCTGATTCTGCTTCCGCCCTTCTTTTTTCCAGTATTGGGGTGTTGAAACCAGGACTTTGTGCATGCTATAATGTGCCCTACCACTGAGCTGCACTCCCACTTCTTTTTTATTTTGAGACATGATCTTGCTAAATTACACTGGCTGCCTCTGGCCTCAAACTTGGAGTCCTCCTGCATTAGCTTCCCAAGTTTCTGAGATTACAGGCAGTGTGCACAATAATATGTGGCACAATGGTTATTTTCAGTGCAAACATTTTTAATAAAACGAAGGACTCTTTATGTAAACAAATAATCTACATATGATTGTAACATTGATTCATAAATATGCTATTTTTGTCTTCAACCTTTAATGATACATATGTAGTAATATGGACTTTTTTTTCCCCCAATATTGGGGATTTGAACCCAGGGCCTCATGCTTGCTTTTGCAAGCACTCTACTACTGAGCCACACCCCAGCTCATTTGTTACATTTTTTATTTTGAGACAGGGTCTTACTAGGTTATACAGGCTGCCTCTGGCCTCTAATTTGCTATCCACCTGCTTCTGCCCCCAAGTCATCATATTACAGGCGTTCGCCACTGCACCCAGCACAGTAGTACGGTCTTTTAAGTAAAAATGGTTTAAGCACACACTAATTTTTTAAAAAGGAACAACTCATTAGTATACTGCTTTCGAAGTTGTTGTTGTTGTTGTTAGGTGTCATCAAGTCAGATCCTACTAATAGCGTCCCTATGTATAACAGAATGAAGCATTATCTAACACTGTGCCAATCCCAGTACTATTGTCAGTGCTCTCTATTCATAGGATTTTCAATGGCTGATTGTTTTGGAAGTAGGCTGCCAGGTCCTTCTCCTAAGCCTACAACATGCAGTATTCCCAGGTGTTCTCCCATCCAGTACTAACCCTGCCCACCCCTGTTTAGCTTCTGAGATTTGACAAGATCGATGCCTAGGTGGTTCAGCTGTAGATAGGATACAATTATAGGGGTAGTATTAAGTAGTGATGGTGAAGCTTTTAGCAGTATGAGATGTTGAAGAAAAGGAAAACTGAGAAAAATTCTGAATCATAATAGTGTGGATTTTGAAATAATCTTCATGTTTTGTTTTCATAGATCTTACGACAACTTTTTGACAGTTCATTTACAGCTTCTTCCCATGAAACTATGCAAGATATTCTGAAAATAGATTCTCATTTAAAAAACAAAAAACTGTGCTTATTTAGAAAATATTTCTCAATATAAACCATAATGAGAAATTTTCTTATTTTTTATTTTACCCCATTTATCCCTTTTCCTGCTCTGTTGTTGGTAATTCCATTTGCCTTTTTTTACCCATATAAATGAGGCCTGCAGTTTACCTTGGTTTTAACAACCTACCAGTGGTTAGTAAATACCTTAATATATGATATTATTTTTCCTCAGATATTGAATCCCCTGAGCTGAAATTTCTGTTGATAAGAATATTTGATTCCTAGTTTTTTCTAATTAAATATAATTACCGGTACTCTTACAAAATGAAATATGTTATTACATTTTTAACCTCAGCATAGATTAGCATAGGAGATTTAAGACAAATCTTTTTAGTTGAGTCATTATTTATGAGTTTTATAAACTGAATTAAGTTTATTAACAAATAAAAAGTATAGGCTGTTACCTGTTTTTCAGAAATTTGTAGCAAACATGATTTAAAGAATATATTTAATAAAGTACTATATAAAAATTAATGTTGGATTGTACAGTAACTACCAGATAAACTCTGTTTTAAAATTTTGAGCCCAAACAATTTTCCCTGCAAGTGAAGGACCAGTTTGTAAAACCCACATTGAATCCATGTAAGCTTGTGAGTGCATCTAAGTTGTCTGGAGCCTCCCTTTTGCCATATTTGTCTAATGTATCATATATCAGGCCAATTACTATTTTCAGAAACAGTATTCATGACTGAAATCTTGGAGTTAACCTTTAGAAGATCAAAAGGAAATATACTTATTTAAAAGGTGACCCTAATATATAAATATTTTCTCATGTTATACTTTATTGCTTGCATGTTTAACTGCTTTTTTATTTGTCATTTGCTGTGTAGAATTACTAAGTACACATTTAAAGGTCAAACAAAGTCATTTTAGAATGAAACTAACATATCTGTTACAGGGCCATAGCTGAATACTTTGGCAACAGTAATTTGGAGTTACATTTTAAAACGTTTATTTTAACATAAAGACTAGTAATACAGGAATTGTTAGATTAAATTATACAAAACTTTGAAAAGATTTTCTGTTTGGGAACACTGCTAAAAGCTAGAAGTATGCCTGGTCTCTAATCAGAGGCATATTTATACATAAATCGTATATTTAGAGAAAAAAAACCATCTATATACATGCAATCATTTTGGGTAAACTTTTTAATCATAAAGACTGAATATATTCATTATTTATAGTATCTTTATAGATGAGTAAAATGCCTTTCCAAATTGTCAGTTAACATTTTAAGTCATGATTATTCCTATTAAATTTATTTTTTAATTTTCAGCTCTCCAGTTGCTTTTGTTATATAATTAGCAGGTTTTAGTAGTTAATTGTCTTTATTGGAGAACTGCAGTTCTTTCTTAAAGCCTCTTTATAGAAACATTACTATAAGAATGAAATCTATTGAAAATAGCTGACACTGATTTGTCTTGTTTCACTTTTTAGGTCGTAGAACAGGGTATGTTTGTAAAGCACTGCAAAGTAGAAGTATATCTCACAGAATTGAAGCTCTGTGAAAATGGAAACATGAACAATGTTGTGACTCGAAGATTTAGCAAAGCTGACACAATAGGTAATGCAAGATCCTGTCTCCTAAAATATTGTTAATAGAAATTTAGTAATAACTATTTTTGTTATATGCTACTAGGATAGCCACCTTAACAGTTTATTCATAAACATTATAGATTCTCCATTTTGATATAATAGCTTAGAGTTGAATACCTTTTTTTTTACTGTTTTGCATTATTTAAATGAGTTTACTAATTGTGTCATTTTGCTTTACAAAGTCAAATAGTTTATTTTTATTTAGCACTTGAAAAATGTATGTCATGTTTGTAACAAAATGTAAATTAGAGCTTTAAATAAAAATTTGCTTGAACAAAACTTGGTCAGGTAGCATGGAAAATGGCAATTGGTTATCTCTTTTTTTCTCTCAGTTTGTTCTTTTAGAGTCAGTACAGTTAAGTGGCTAAGCCAGCAGGCTTAGTATTATGTTGGTTTTATTATTGTTGTTCTTAGTGAGTAATTTAAGGAGTTGTAATCTCAGATAACAGCGACTTCTCTGTATCTTTATATAAATATGTATATTTCAAATACATAAATTTTTTCATACTATTTGAAAGCCATGTTTTAATTTAAAATCAAGAATGTATTGAATAAAATTTTTAACCATCAATTTAATAAAGGTAGTATTTTTACAAAGCACAATTCAAAAAATATAGTTAATTTCAGATAAAGTTTTATAAAACAAGATTATAAGGTAATAACATAGCTCTTATTGGGAAATGCCGAAGGACAATAGAAAAAGACAGATGACATGCAAAACTCAGCATGGAAGAGAGATTAGCAAATTTGTGAGTTACACCACTATATAAAATTTTCTCACTTGAGCTAATCATTAGGAACACTGATTTAAAGTAAATCTGAATATTGTAAGTAGATTTGGCTTTTACCACTTACTCTTTTCACAGCAGGAAAATATTTTTTACTCAGGAAATTTGTAAAATAGTACCATTCTTCAATTACCCAGTGCTTTGTTAATCCTAATGTTTTTACCAAATAAAATACTATCATTTGATTCTTTATTTCTGCATCTTTTTCTAGATGTAATATTTTTTAGTTCAAGATTTAATTTTAACAAACTCATGCAGTATTATTTTAGTAAAATCATTGTTGTTCTTGTTAGGGGCCATTGAGTCAGGTCCGACTCATAGGGTTTTTTCAATGGCTGATTGTTTCAGGATTGCTTCAGGAGTGGATTGTCATGTCCTTGTCCCATTTTTGTGGGGCTGGGGATCAAACTCAGGTCCTCAGAGAATGTGGAGCAGCACTGTACCAACTGAGCTGAACCTCAAACACCTTAGTAAAATAAATGCTTAAAATATTAGAATTTCCATTTATAAAAGTCATTTCAGTATAATTATTATAGATAAATTGTTTCATATTTTGAGTCTCCAGATTTTTGGAACATATTCAAGAAAAAATAAGTGCTAAAAGCTAAGTTTTCAGTGTATGAAAGTTATGTTTGTATGTGCACAGTCAGAACATATAAGTCCATTTAACAAGATTAGTCTGTTAAAATTAATTCAGAGACTCTGATATTTGCAGCCAGTGGGAATATAAATGGGAAACTGCCTCTTAATGTAGTTGATAAATGTTTTTTAGTTACTTATAGTGTTTGATATTTTCTCCTTACCTCATTTTAATAGAAAAATTATATATATATGAGACACTCAGAAATTTTATTTTAGATAATTATTTTAGTGAGTATCATAGCACATAAAAATCAGCAAGTTTTTTAATTTCTGAATTCAAAATAAATATTATGGAGTTCTTATGTTAAAGGATCTCTGCTTCAAAAAGTTTATGACCTAGCAGATTTTAGTCAACATATCTTAAATATTCTAATAATTTTAAATGCTACACACATTGGATATATATCTTAAAAGTGTATATAACCTGAATTTTTGTTTAGCCACACATTCTTATTCTGTTAGCTCAATATTTTTCAAACAATTGTTGCTACTTTAGTGGCTCATTAAATAGTTTGGAAAGTAAAGAGAAGTGAATGGAAAATATCAATAGAAAATATTATTGCATATGTATGCTTACTGAATCACAATTTCTTAGTTGTAAATGTTTGAAAGCTTATATTAGAGCAAATTTGCCTTTTAAGCAAAAAAATTTTGCAAAAATTACAGTTAATCAAGTGAAGAATTTTAGAGGTTTCATGGTTATAGTTGCCCTGCAGGTTCTAAACACTTAGTATATTTTAGGTACTTTATAGGAATGCTCTTATTTGAACCTTAACAATCTTGTGTCCTTGTCTTATAGATGATAAAACTTAGACTTAGAACTTTAGTTACCTTGGTAGCAAATGGTAGGACCAGTACTTATTTAACTCCATAAGCAGGGCTTTTATCCCAGAATCTTTCCTCTTAACTGCTGCCTTACACAGTCTGTGCTTACTAAAGTAACATTCACTTTGAAGTATTGATTGGATTGAGTTTGCCTTTGTAAAGGAAGTGAGTTTTGAAACAAAGAATTTGGATAAGAAACTGAAATGGATATATATTTTTCATATGTGTTCTTTTAAAAAAATCTTGGTTGAAATGGAAATCTCTATTACATAAACAGAGCCAAGCACTGTAGCATACACCTAGAATCCCAGTGACTTGGGAGGCTGAGGCTGGAGGATCATAAATTTGAGGCTAGATGGAGCCTTTGCAACTTAGCAAAACCCTGTCTCAAAATTAAAAGTGAAAAAAGGGCCAGACATGCGGCTCAGTGGTAGAGGATTTGCCTCATATGTGAGGCCCTGGGTTCAAGCCCTAGTACTACAAATTGAATAAGTAAGTAAATAAATAAACAAATGCAGAATTAGGAAATACAAGTTCTCACTTTTTGCTGTTACTGAATTAATAAAATATTCTGTTTTTGGCTAGTACTACCCATAATAGTAGCCATAGGTAAAATCTAAATAATTTACCATATCAGGGCTAAAATACTTGGTTTTGAATATTTTTCTCCCTAAAATTTTATATTTGGTTATTAAACATGTCCTAGTAAGATAGATGGGCTGGGATTTAGCTCAGTTGGTAGAGTGCTGCTCTGCAGTCTCTAAGGTCCCGGGTTCAATTCCCAGCACCGCAAAAATGGGAGAAGGATGTGGCAATCCACTCCCGAGGCAATCAGGAAACAATCAGCCATTGAAAACCCTATGAGGGTCGCTATGAGTCAAACACGACTTGATGGCACCTAGCAACAACAACAGATAAAATTTCGTTTTATTTTCCTTTAAGGCTAACACTAAAAACATAATTTCTGTTCTAAGGCTTCTTTAAAAATGCTTTATGTTTATAAAATTTACTAATAAAATTGGTTGACATTCTTATTGCATATTCCTACTGGAAATGTTTGTCATAATAATTTTATTTCTATTGCCTGTTTTAATATATATTTTTTCTACTTAACTGGCTTATAGGGTAAGATTAATATGTGGAAAAATAGATAAATTCTTGGCCCCTTGAAATTCTCAGCTGTAGTCATCTTGACATGCACCCAACTTTGCCACCAATTCCCATAATTATACCTTATTGTTGTTTGTAAAATTATACCTTACACCATCCTTATCTGTAAACTACAGCTTGCCTGTCTCAATTTCTGCATCTTGCCTTATGGCCACCACTTTTGCTCCCATCCTTTCTTATTCCTATTACATTAGTGCTAACACTACCTTGATACTCCTGTCAGTGGTCTCTGATAACTTCCGCATTACCAAGTTCGGTGGTAATTTAAGAGTCTCCCATTTTCTTGTCTCATTGGCAAAATTTAGTGCAATAAACTACCTATCTACCTAGAAACAGTTTCTTTTCACGTGGCTTCCAGAACAAATTCTCATATTCCAGATCTGCAAACCTTAGAGTCTGAATGCTCAGTCATTGGCGTTCCTCTCTTTTTCTTGGTGTTTTCATCTCCTGCCTTTAAATATTCTCTTCCTCTTCCTTTTTCCCCCTAGTACTGTCAGACTAAATCTAAGGCCTTGCACATACTTTGCAAGAGCTCTAGCACTGAGCTGCATCTCCCTGCCCCCCCAATCCCTTTTTTGTTTTATTTTTATCCTGAGACATGGTCTCACTAAGTTACACAGGCTGCCTCTGTCCTTGAACTTGGCGATCCTCCTATCTCCATCCCCTCCCCGGTCACTGGGATTACAGGTGTGTGCCATGTACCCAGCACCTCTTCATGTTGATTTCTTTTAAATTAACATGTCCTACCCAGAACTCTTCCTGATTTCAGTTTCAACCTTTCTGTATCTTCACTTATTAGATATATAAGCATTTCAAGATAACTATAATGTATAAAACTAAATTCTTATCCTATCCCTAAAACCTATTCTGACATTCTTCTCAATCCTAGTAATTAATTGCCTGTTCTTGTCCATTTGTTCAGGCCAAAAACCTCCATATCATTCTGATTCCTTTTTCTCATTCTGTGTGTAATCTAGCAGTATATCTTCTTAGCAGTTCCTTTAGCATCTGTGCTCATTCTGACCACTTAACACTGCTTTCATTTCTGCCACCTTGGTGTGGATTGCTGTACTGACCTTTTGACTCCCTGCAGTCTGTTCTTCACTAGCAGCAAAAGTCAACATTTAGAATGTCAGTCATATTATGCCATTTCTCTCCCCCAAACTGCTCAGTCGACTTCCCTTCATCCTCAGAATAAAATTTTAAAAATACTGTCATAGATCACAAAATTCTATACCATCCTACAGAATTATCTTTTGGTTTTTCATGGGATTTTTGTTTGTTTGTTGATACAGGATCTCACTATGTAGCCCATGCTGACCTCGAACTGATGACCTCCTGCCTCCACCTCCCAAGTGTTAGAATTACAGGCATGTGTTCCTTTGTGTGGCCAGAAGTATCTTTATGGTTTCATTTCAGCCACATTAGTGTATGATGATATCCTAAAACATGCAAATTAAGCACATTCCCACTTTGCTGCCTTTACTGTTTCTTCTACCTATAATGTTCTTTCCCCACATATAAGTAGATTATCAATTAGGAAATTTCCATATATATTTATATATAGTATATAATGACACATAAAAAATATCTGTGTGTCTTAGTAGAGCAAATGAAAAGAAATATCAAGATGTTAATGGTAATTATCTCTGGATAGGCATTTTATTTGTATTGTCAATATTTTCTGTATTTCTGCCATGAGCAAAAACTGTTTGTGCAATCAGGAAAATGAATTCTTTTTTTTTTTTTTTTTTTTTTTTTTTTTTTTTTTTTTTTCCTGTAGTGGGGTTTGAACCCAGGGCCTCATGCTTGCATGCTCTGCAAGTGCTGGACTACTGAGCTGCACTCTCAGCCCATTTTTTTACTTTTTGAGACAGGGTCTCGCTAAATTATGCAGATTGCCTCTGGTCTCGAATTTGCAGTCCTCCTACCTCTGCCTCCCGAGTCACTGGGATTATAGGTGTTCACCACCGAGCCCAGCTAGGAAAATGTATTCATTTTTATAGAAAGACTAAACTCCTTTCTTTGCCTTTTCTTTCTGTCCCCCTTCCTCGGAAATGTTGGTTCTTTCTTTCTTTCTTTCTTTCTTTCTTTGTTTCTTTTTTAATGTATAACTTAACGGATCTCACAGTAACATTTCCATGCATGCATTTCATTATACATTGCTCACATTAACTTCCCCTTACCCTCTCATGACCCTCTTCCCCCATCCCCTCCCTCCTGATAATGTTTCTTTTCTTGATCTAAGTGCTATTTACATGGATATGTCCACTTTGCAAACTTACCACAATATACTGATATATTAATCTGTTTTTCTGTATGCATGTTCCACTTAAATAAAAAGAAAAAAGATGAAGCAGAAAACACTGTTAATATAGAAAGCAATACTGCCAGGGTTTTTTGTTTGTTTTTGTTTTGTTTTTTTACAGTACTTGGAGTTCAAACCCAGGGCCTCACACATACTTTGCAAGTGCTCTACCACTGGGGTGCACTCTCAGCCCTTTATTAAAAACATTTTTTATTTTGAGACAGGGTCTTGCTAAATTATGCAGTCTGCCTCTGGCCTCCTGCCTCCACTTTCTAAGTCATTGGGATTACAGACATGCACTAACATACCTGGCTAACAGTTTATTTTTTTTAATGTAATTATTTAAATATTCTTCTAAAATTGCTTTATGTTTTAAGATACACTGTCAGATTTACTATTCATTTTAATGCCCTAATCAAAATCTCATTGATTACAAGACTACTATAGACCATTAGACGCTAAATAGAATATAAACGATATAAACATTGGGGTAAATTTATGTAGAATTGAATTGGTATAGCTTTTAAGATTTCTTTTGAGAGCATATATTACTTGTTATTTCAAAATATTATTTTTTCTAAAACTAACCAACTATCCTTTTTTCCTCCCCTAATACTGGGAGGTTGAACCCAGGGCCTCACACATGCTAGGCAAGCAATCCACCATTGAGCAACACCCCAGTTCCTTTTTTATTTTGAGGCGGGGTCGTGCTAACTTGCACAGTCTGCCTCTGGCCTTGAATTTGCAATCATCCTACCTCAGCTTCCTGAGTTGTTGGATTATAGGTATATGCCACAGCACCCAGTCTACTAACTAGTCTAATGTTTAAAAATATTTTATATTTCTTCATATGTCAAAAAAAATATTCATTACAATTTCCCTGAGTCTGTTAAGCAAATGATTGACCAGAATTAGATATGATAGTATTATCTAACATTTCTTTCTAATATTTAAAAATGAAAGTTATAAATCTTGAAAATTATCTCCATTTTAAATTTATAGATAATCTTGTATCTTATTTTATACAAGTTAAGCTACTGATATTTAAAGCAAACAACAACAAAAAAGCTTCCACTCAGTAAGGCAATTGGTTTAGAAATAAAGGCAATCTATGCTTCTACTTTGAAGATAAGCAATTTTGACTAAAACAGATAAACCCTCAGACAAGGCACTTTCCTTTTCACTGTGTCTATGTATTTTAGTTAGCTATTTAAACTGTAAATTATATTTTTTAGGATAAGTTATTAAACTAGTTATGAATAAAATATTTTTCATCTGTAACATCACAATCTTACTTTAACTTCTAATCCTACATATCCTCAGAAAATATATCGATTTTTATAATGTGTCAAAAGTTAAAAGTTCATCCTGCATAACAAATTATATTTTAGTGTTGTGATTTGAAGTCTTTTCCCTTTTGAAGTGTTAAATGCCATAAGTAATCTTCTGTCAAAGTTACAAAATCCATAAAAAAAAGTTTGTCATAAAAACTTTGTTTTCTGTATACTTCTTACATATTTGTTCATCTATTCTTCCTTATTTTAAGTCCTTATTTTAAATGTAGACTTTTTACTCTCATAAGCATTTGGCTTTTTATAGTAAAATGTATTATATTTACATGTCTTTCCTCCTTAATTCTTAGATACAATTGAAAAGGAAATAAGAAAAATCTTCAGTATTCCAGATGAAAAGGAGACCAGATTGTGGAACAAATATATGAGTAATACATTTGAACCACTGAATAAACCAGACAGCACAATTCAAGATGCTGGCTTATACCAAGGACAGGTATTATATAGCAATAGTGATTAAGCATATTAACACAGAAAGCTTTTGGGATTCACAAATTTTCATCAATACTCTGCAGTATATAATGGATTCTGTTGTCTTTGGGTTCCTCCTTCTAATTCATCTCTATCTCTGCTGATCAATAGCTATAACTTCTAATTCCCACTTTGAGCTTGGAAATAATGTACTTGCTAAGAAGAAATTATTTTCAGTAAAAAACAGCTAATATTTTAAGATAGTTCAACAAACTTCCTATGAAAGACCAAACAGTAAATATTTTTGTCTCTGTAAGCCATAAAGTCTCTGTTCCATCATTAACTCTGCCATTGTAGTAGCATGTAAACAGCCACAGACAATTCATAAACATGTGGGTATGCTATTACAGTAAAACTGTTTTTAGCAGGGCTCCAGGCTAAGGAGACCTTGGTTTGCCAATGCTTGTTAGAAGGTATCAGCTCCCAATTGAGTTGGTCTTTATGGTATAGTCCAAAAAAAATAATGTATTGAGAAATGAAGATGTTTAATTATATTCAGCAATTTAAATATCTCAGCAATTTAAATATCTCTCTATTCCATTCCCAGCTCTTATCTTTCATACCCTCTTAACATACCCTAAACCTCCATTTTCTTATGTGACCAGTCTAACTTGTGCTATAATATTTATTCTAAAATGTAAACCTGGTAATTTTTCTTTCATAAACTTCCTGGCTTTTTAAGCCTAGGCGGTTTAACCCAGCATGCAGGTCATGGTTTAGCTTCTTCTCTCTTTCCAACATTTGTAGAGTATTGTTGTCTTGTGGTTTACACTCTAGCAATACCAAATTGAGAAACTAATAGTTATGTGAACACACTATGTTGTTCCATTTTACTGTGTGTTTGCATACATTATTCAACTGCCTGATGTACACTTCTTCCCATTCCCTACATCCATCCAGTAAAAATTCCTTTTACACATCCAAATATTCAAATTATCCATCCCAGGCCATCAGGTAGGCACATCAAATCATTCACTGTAATTCCAACCCAAATACCATATCAAGTCTCCAACTCTCCCTGTTTTTCTCAGTATCTATTCATTTTCCTACTTTAAAGAATAATTTCTCCCTCAGTTTCCATAATGATATATGTATATGTCTTTTGCATTTTATGCTTAGACTGTGAGGTTCTTGTTTTGTTTAGAGTTTATGGTTTTAATTTTTACTACCTAACACAATGACTAAAGTATGTGGAAGTTTTTGTTTTGTTCTACTTTATTTAAAAATTACTATTATCATCCAATAATACGATTTTAAGTTGTGCAAAAATTCAGAGAAACTGAGGGAAATTAGTGAATGCCTACTATATGTCAGTAGTATACTAAGCTATTGAGAAAGTGATTTTCAAACTTATTTTAGCCAGTATTTTCTTATGTGAAATTTTACAAAATCTAGTATGTACTACAAGTAAAAGGAAAGTTACCTGATTGAAGCTGAAATGAGGGCCTTGAAACTCTACTTGTTTAGCCAGCAAGGCCCTCCATAGCCAGCCAGCTCCTTTCTGTCCTTCAGTAGACATGAGGCTCTCATCTTGGCTACCATCCTTTGAAGCCTGAGGGTAGCTCCAGAAGTAAAATTTGAAATTATGTAGAAGCATTTTTCTTAAATTTTTTTAGTGACCCAATGAATTGGAGGTATACATTAAGAAACTAAGACTAGCGCCAGGCATGGTGGCGCACACCTGTAATCCCAGCGGCTCAGGAAGTGGAGGTGAGAGGATCACAAGTTCAAGACCAGAGGCGGTCTGTGTAACTTAGCAGACTCTGTCTCAAAAAGTAAAAAAAATGGGCTGGGAGTGCAGCTCAGTGGTCCAGCACTTTCAGAGCATGCAAGCTCGAGGCCCTGGGTTCAACCCCCAGTACCAAAATAAAAAAAAAAAAAAAAAAAAAATGTGATAGGTATGCATTTATCAGATTGAAGATAAGAGAATAATTTATGTAGTCTTGTGTGTGTATATATGTGTGTGTTTGTACATATGTGTGTGTTGCCTGTCCATTAAAATTTCCAGATTTTAGAGCAATTTCTTTTCTGACTGTGATAAATGAACTAAACACTACCCTGAACATTTTTTTCTTCCTTTTAATAAAATTGGGGCTGGGATTTAGCTCAGTTGGTAGAGCGCTGCACTGCAGTCTCTGAGGTCCTGAGTTCAATTCCTACCACTGCAAAAATGGGAGAAGGACCTGGCAATCCACTCCCAAGGCAATCCCGAAACAGCCATTGAAAACCCTATGAGGGTCACCATGAGTCAGATACCAACTCAACGGCACTTAACAACAGGGCTGGGATTTAGCGCAGTTAGTAGAGCGCTGCGCTGCAGTCTCTGAGGTCCGGAGTTCAATTCCCAGCACCGCAAAAATGGGAGAAGGGCCTGGCAATCCACTCCCAAGGCAATCCTGAAACAGTCTGCCATTGAAAACCCTATGAGGGTCACTATGAGTCGGATACCGACTCGACGGCACCTAACAACAACAACAATAATAAAATTGGAAGTATCCTCATTGGATAGTAAGACAAAGATACATTATTGAAGAATTTGACTGCCAAAATAGATGGAGTTTCCTTCTCTACCTTTTGTATGTGTAATTTAAATTTTGAAATTTTTCTAAAAATATATATAGTCTTAGCTATAAGCAAAATTTTACTCAGAAAATGATACATTTGAAATGGAGTGAATTTCAACATTTCTGCTGGCTTTTTAACATTAATATCTGTGGCTATGAAAACATGGAATATTAAGTACAAATGCTGTTAGAAATTATGCCTGCAGCCGTACCACTGTGGTGCCCAATCCTGTCAGATCTTGGAAGCTAAGTAGGGTCAGGCCTGGTTAGTACTTGGATGGGAGACTGCCTGGGAACCCAAGGTGCTATAGGCTTGGGAAAAGGACCCCACAACCGACTCCCAAAAAACCATCAGCTATTGAAAACCCTATGAATATCAGACAAGCATAATAATTGTGTTTCACCTGTTGTACGTTGGGTTGTTGTGAGTTGGACAACAACATCTGTGGCTATGAACATTAAGTGCAAACTCTATTTGAAATTAAGGTCTGGTAGCTACACAAAGTTAAATGCGTAACTTTGAATTTTTTTGTAGCTAAAATCTTTGTCTTATAACTGATTTAACTCCTCCAAATGACTATTATGTGTATGTGTATCTCATATATATATACATATATATATACACATACATATATATATATCACTATAGTTACAAGTTGCAGTAAAGAAAAGCCTTCAGAAGTTACTCGTTCATCACTAAATTCTATTTTATAAATCTTTAAAAATATATAAAGTGTATTGGAATGATAATGTTAAAATTGAGACAGTGGCTGATTGTCTCTGATAGGTAGGGAAAGGAATGTGATCAAGAAGGGATCAGGATGGTAGGTACTCAGTGCATTTATTCTTTATATGCAATGTATGCATTATATAAGTTTCCTGAATGTATGAAGTTATAGACTTTTTAAAGACAACTTTAATATTTTAATTACTATGCTTTTTCAACCACAATGCTCCATGAATTGTTTTGGACCAATACCTCATTATTCATTATAGGAATTCTGAAACAAGTTTACATATTACATGGTTAGGGTCAAAATGCCAACTTATAAATGACCTGAAAACATAATGCATAAAAGTATATTGCCAAGAGTATGTAGAGTAGGTTACAAAATTGCAACCATAAGGTAGAAAGTTAGTGAAAATAAGTAAAATATAGTTCGTTTTGTAGTTTGTTGCCTACATTATAGTTTCCCATGGGAATTTATGTATTAGCTTTTTACCAATACTATCACAAATTTCTTTTGCTAATGGAATTATTTTTTAATTAAGTTTTTTCTTATTTGCACAGACTCATCCATAATGAAAACTAGAAGAAAGACTTCTTTTTTAGTGTGAAAGACTTAAAACTTTGAGATATTTTAGAAAGCATTATCTCTGCCAGTGTGGTGGCGCGTGCCTGTAATCCCAGCAACTTGGGAGGCAGAGGCAGGAAGATCGCAACGTCGAGTCTAGAAGCAGCCTGAGTATTTCAGCGATCTAGGTTTATCTCAGCTGGTACAGTGCTGCTATGTACCTGGGTTCAATCCCCACCGCAAAAAATTGGGAGAAAGATGTGGCAATCCACTCCCAAGGCAATCCTGAAATAATCAGCTATTGAAAACCCTGTGAGGGTCACTATGAGTCAGACCGGACCCAACAGCACCAAACAACAAGTATCTCAGGATAAAAAATGTAAAGAGGGCATCGGAGGTGTAGCTCAGTGTTGGAGCACTTGCATAGTGTGCTCAAGGTGCTGGGTTCAACCCTCTCCCCACGTATTGCCAAGAAAAAAAAAGAAAGAAAGAAAAGTATATCTCTGCCTCATTCTATACTTTTGATTTACTAGAGGTTTTTTCTTTTTTTTCTTCTTCCATTATGGGAAGATGGAACCCAAGGCCTCACACATTCTAGGCAAGTGCTTTACCACTTAAAATTTACCTAAAAAATATGTGGTTCTTTATCTTTTCTTATCTTGAGTGAAGTTTTTATGTTTTTTTTTTAATTTGTTGTGAGAATGTGCTTAAATGTTAGTAACATGGAAAATGATATATATCTTTTTATCCTACTTAGTTGGATACAACATAAGAGTAGAACTTAGTATAAAAGTAGTACTTTTAATAAGAACCTGCAGCCCCTCTTTTTTTTATTTTTTATATTGATACAGGGTCTCTAAACTGCACACACTGCTAAGGCTTGGCAGAAGGACCTGGCAGTCCACCCCTTAAACAATCAGTCACTGAAAACTTTATGAATAACAAAGAAGCACTGACAAAAGTGCTGGGTATGGCACTAGGTTTGAGGAGTGTTTCATTCTGTTGTACATTGTTGTTGTTGTTAGGTGCCGTGAGTCGGTATCTGACTCATAGTGACACTCTGTACAACAGGGGAAACACTATTGTCAGTGCTTCTCTGCTGTTCATAGGGTTTTCAATGGCAGAATGATTTTTGGGAGGGGGTTGCCAGGTCCTTCTCCCACTGTTGTACACAGGGTCACTATAAGTGAGACCCAACTTGATGGCACCTAACAACAGTAACCACTGATAAGCATCTGTTATTTGCACAATTCTATGTTACAAGATGGCCTGCAGCTGCAGCCCTGTGGCATCCGATCCTGTCAGATCTCGGAAGCTAAGAAGGGTCGGGCCTGGTTAGTACCTGGATGGGAGACCGCCTGGGAACACCAGAGGCTGTAGGCTTGGGAGAAGGACCTGGCAACCCCCTCCCAAAAATCAATCTGCCATTGAAAACCCTATGAACAGCAGAGAAGCACTGACAATAGTGTTTCCCCTGTTGTACAGAGGGTCGCTATGAGTCGGATACCGACTCGAAGGCACCTAACAACAACAACAATGTTACAAGATACCGATACAAATAGAAAGCATACACTTCATACTTGAGGAATTTGTATTGTATTTTACTTGGTTTAAACTTTCTTAAACTTAGAGAACCAATGATATTCTTTATTTGCCTTCTTTCCTTCTTGCTATTATTGCTGACTACTTCTCTTTGAGGTCTTTTTGTCTCCCTTGCCCGCCTTTGGTATTAGGTGCAGTTACTTCTTTACTTTGTCTATTGTGTCTTTTAAGTAATCAGCGTTACTTTAGTTTCTTAGTATATTCATCTTTAAAACTATTATAACTTTGCAGTAATAGAAAAACACCCTTTATTGTGTCATATTTGCAGGTGTTAGTGATAGAACAAAAGAATGAAGACGGAACGTGGCCGAGGGGTCCTTCTACTCCTAAGTAAGTGCTCCCACTTCTCATGGTTTATGGCATGGTTTTCAAGCCTTTGACTTCAGATGATGAAATCCAGAACAATAGACTCTAATTGTATGTTGCAAAAATGAATACATTCTTTATACTTTATAGTATATTCTTAGAGATATTACCTGTGTTTTCACTTAATGTTACAAATTTAAAAGCTTCCAGTTGTAATCTCTTTTAGAATAAAGTGTAGTATAAATAAATCTTCCAAATGAAAATGTTAAATCTAAGAGAATCATATTAGTAAACATTTTGTTTAATTTTCTTGATATATTTTTATATTTTAAAAAGTATTTGTTGATGAAATGCTTCTTTACAAAAATGCATCTGATATGAAAATAGTATTTTTATTTATTTAAACAAGTGTTTTAGAATATAAAAGCACAAACTGATATAGTATCTGAAGTATTTGGAGTTGCTTTTGATGGTGAATGGCAGAAGAACTCTTTTTTAAATCATCACATCCATATTGTATTATCAAAAGCACTTAAAGCCACTTGTGTTTCAATATTTAGGCTTTTCATATGTTTGAAAAGTAATATGGTACATATGCGTATAGTTATAATATTTGAATGTACGAGGACATTCTATAATCAAACACATTAATATTCCTTTGGGAACTATTCCTGCCAAGGGAGATAAATGAGAAATAGCCTCATATCAGTTCACATTAGGTTGTTGCCAAATGAATTGTGAAAAGAATTTTAAGTTTTCAGAACCTCAGAATTTCAGATTTTCTGATGAGGACTTGTGAATATGTAGCTTGAAATCCTTAAAATAATAATTTTTAATTAAATTAATAATTTAGTAGATACTGTAACAGCAAATATTTGAAAAAACCCTACTACTAAATTTTCTTCAGAACTAAAATTTACCTAAAAAAATATGTGATTCTTCATCTTTTCTTATCTTGAGTGAAGTTTTTATGTTTTTTTTTAATTTGTTGTGAGAATGTGCTTAAATGTTAGTAACATGGAAAATGATATATCTTTTTATCCTACTTAGTTGGATACAACATAAGAGTAGAACTTAGTATAAAAGTAGTACTTTTAATAAGAATTAAAAGCATGCTGATGAAGATTTGGAAGTTAGGAATAGTTGCTTTGTGAATATTCACTGTTAGTCTATAGAGCACAACCACCGACTTTTCCCCCCAATATTATGTTTAGGTTGCTATGTACTTACTATATCTTTAAATAATATTTGAATTTAAAATTGGCTGTGGATTAATATAAAAATATCATGAGTTCTAGCCAGGTGCGGTGGCACACGCCTGTAATCCTAGTGATTTGGGAGGTGGGGGCAGGAGGATTGCAAATTCGAGACTAGAGGCAATCTACATAATTTAGGGAGACCCTATCTCAAAAAGTAAAAAAATGGGCTGAGGGTGCACCTCAGTGGTACAGCACTTGCAAAGCATTCAGGCATGAGGCCCTGGGTTCAACCCCTAGTACTGCAACAAAAAAAAAAAGAAAAAGAAAGAAAGAAAGAAAGAAAGAAAGAAAGAAAGAAAAAGAAAAGAGAAAGAAAGGAAAAGGAAAAAAAATCATGAGTTCTAAAGATGGTGAAATCATTTCTGCGTAAAATTTTACCT